>OZ057399.1:9948439-9973439 GCA_964056695.1 Melieria picta | reverse complement strand
TTTCTACGTGGTCTTTATAATATAAAGAAAATTATGTAAGCGAAAAAAAACCATACCTCTATACATAATTCTTAGTCCTAACTGACTGACTGATTGATTGACCGATTCAACATCGCCCAGCCCACATCGCCAAACCTACATACAAACATACAATTTTAACTGTAGGTACAACTTAAAACATGGGTTCAGGTGCTGTATGAAGGGACTTGATATGATAGGCCTAGGACTTGATATAAAACAAAATTTTAAAATACAAAAATGTGTTCACCATTAATTTTTAATAATATGATGTTTGTAATTTTGATATAAAATTCAATCAATTTGTTTTGATAATGTTAAATATTTAATGATTATTACTTTTAGTCACAAAAATTATTTTAAAAATAATTTTTTTTTTAAATTTAATTATTTTAAAAATAGTGTTTTTATTTTTTAGTTTTTGTTTTTATTGCGATTTTTATCTAAACAAAATAGTCAACAAAATGAAATAATTAATTTTAATAGAAAAATTATAAACTGAAGAACTTTATAAATTAAATTGTTTTACATTTAAAGTTGGCATCTAAAATTAAAATTAAAAATTTTTTATGATTTATTTTTAGTGATATGGCTTAATTTTGATATAAAATGTTGATAATTTGTATTTGATAATGTTACGTATTTAGGGATTATTATTGTTAGTCAAAAAACATGTTAAAAATAATTTTTTTCAAACTTGGTGAAAATACTCAAAATAAAAAATAATTCGACACGTATTTTTCAGGTTTGCGAAAATCAAAATTTAATGGGGTGAACCAAAAATTAAGGTTCGTATACGGAAAAACTACGAAGAGACCCTGGACCAATTGACCTATTGACATGAAAATTGGTGAAAACCTTCGAAATCAAAAATATTTAGACACATCTTTTTCATTTTTTTGGAATCTAGATATCTAACGGAGTAAACCAAGGGTTAAAAGTGTCTATGATGAAACGTAATATTGTGCGCCTTTTAGCCTCAAACTTGGTGAAAGTGCTTTTAGTGAGAAAGAATTCGACATTTTTTTTCACTTTTTCGGAAATGAAAATCTGGCGGGCTCAGCGATGGAGTAAGAGTTTGCGGTCATTTGGACGGTTTTTTCATTTTTAAATATCTGTATTTTCCTTAGCATTTTTATCAGCTTTTGCTTTGGTGACTTCTATTTTTTTCCGTGGAAAATTGTATATTTTTATAGAAATTTATTTTGTGAAAAATAAGCCAAATCCAATGTGTACTTTACGGTTTTTTCATTTTTAAATATCTGTATTTTCTTTAGTATTTCTATCAACTTTTGCTTTGGTGACTTTTATTTTTTTATCGTGGAAAATTTATTTTTTAAAAATTGATTTTGTGAAAAATAAGCTAAATCCGATGTGTACTTCGAATATGATATGCAGTGTTTGTAGGTATGGAAAACTTGTGGTCTTTCTAGTGTTAAGAGGTCAATTGACTTGAAATATCATAAAAACACTTCAAATGAAAAATAATTAGAAAAGTATTTTCTCATAAAAATCTGACCGGGTCAACAAAGAGTTAAGAGAAACTTGATTTATTGGGCCGATTGACTTCAAACTTGCTAGGACTCCATAATGCACCTATATTTGTGTGTTTGAGGGTGCGAGTAAAAATTTCTTGCTTGAATATTTGTTAAAAGGAAAGCGACACGCTTTAAAAAAATACAGCAATTTTAATGATGTTGAAAGTGAAAAAGTGAATGCTTGAAATTTAGCTACTTTCAACTAACTAATTACAAAAGTCAAATGCACAAAGGTGTAAAACAATTTGCGCTTTTGAAACACATGAAAGTTATTGAAAGCTTTATGCTGCCAAGCATATTTGAAAATGCATCCTAAAGGTATGCAGCACAAAACATGTCAGTACTGTTAACTAGAAGCTGTCGAGCGAAATGTTCTAATTGTTGGCATACTTCAAGGGGCACTAAAACAGTTTCAATAGTTTACAAGTTGCTTATTAAAATCAACACTAACCGCAAATTGACAGCGAACCCAATATTGTACAAAGTACACTTGAGAGCATGAAATATGCTCGTTAACAATGCGTGGTAAGGCATCAACAGAATGCAGCCAGCACCAAAGTGTCAAGTTTATTAGCTACTCGTAAAAGCCGAAATGGCGTGCTGACATTTTGGAAAATTAAAATTTTAACAAAAACAACAATAAAATCCTTTTAATAGCAGCGAACAGCAGTGACTAGACACTCTGCGGCTTTAGACTTTCGACTTTATTGAAATGGGATTTGAGTAGCTAAATGTCGCCAGTGACAGCGTGCGGCCATGATGAAATTACTTGCCTGCTGCGCACGACGGCAACACGTATTAGGGACACACACAGCGTCAGCCAGAAGCTGCCGGCCAGAGCGCGCACACCGCATTTTACAGTTTGGGGAATTTTCAAGATTGCACGGACGCCGCAGCAGCACTGAAACATTTCGCTGGTGACGCTAAAGGGTTTTACGAGGGAATATATTAAATTATAAATTTACAAAAATAGCTGAAAGAAAAATAAATAAAATAAATAAAATAAATAAAATAAATAAAATGAATAAAATAAATAAATAATAAGTAAATAAAATAAATAAAATAAATCAAATAAAATAAGTAAAATAAGTAAAATAAATAAAATAAATAAAATAAATAAAATAAATAAATAAAATAAATAAAATAAATAAAATAAAATAAATGAAATAAATAAATAAAATAAATAAAATAAATAAAATAAATAAAATAAAATAAAATAAAATACATCAATAATAAGTAAATAAAATAAATAAAATAAATAAAATAAATAAATAAAATAAATAAAATAAATAAAATAAATAAAATAAATAAAATAAAATAAATGAAATAAATAAATAAAATAAATAAAATAAATAAAATAAAATAAAATAAAATAAAATAGATCAATAATAAGTAAATAAAATAAATAAATAAAATAAATAAAATAAATAAAATAAATAAAATAAATAAAATAAATAAAATAAATAAAATAAATAAAATAAATAAAATAAATAAAATAAATAAAATAAATAAAATAAATAAATAAAATAAATAAAATAATTAAAATAAATAAAATAGATAAAATAAATAAAATAAAATAAATAAATAATAAGTAAATAAAATAAATAAATAAAATAAATAAAATAAATGAAATAAATAAAATAAATAAAATAAGTAAAATAAATAAAATATATAAAATAAATAAAATAAATAAAATAATAAAATAAATAAAATAAATGAAATAAATAAAATAAATAAAATAAATAAAATAAATAAAATAAATAAAATAAATAAAATAATAAAATAAATAAAATAAATAAAATAAATAAATAAAATAAGTAAAATAAGTAAATAAAATAAATAAATAAAATAAATAAATAAATAAAATAAAAAATAAATAAAATAAATAAAATAAAAAAAATAAATAAAATAATTAAAATAAATAAAATAGATAAAATAAATAAAATAAATACAAAAATAAAATAAATAAAATAAATAAAATAAAGAAAATAAATAAAATAAATAAATAAATAAATAAAATAATTAAAATAAATAAAATAGATAAAATAAATAAAATAAATAAAAAAAAATAAAATAGATAAAATAAATAAAATAAATAAAAAAAAATAAAATAAATAAAATAAATAAAATAAATAAATAAAATAATTAAAATAAATAAAATAATTAAAATAAATAAAATAGATAAAATAAATAAAATGAAATAAAAAATAAATCAAATAAATAAAATATATAAATAAAAGAAATAAAATAAATAAATAAGTAATAATACATAAATAAAATATAAATAAAAACAGAACTGTAAGAGAAAATAAAATATATGGAAATACAAAAATCATGGAAAAGTAGGCAAGCGTATGTGAAGTATAAGAAATTCCATGACTCCATGCACAAATCTATATACATATATATTTGTGTGTGTGTGTGTTTGAAAAGAAAGAGAGAAAAAAGGTGCTTTAGCGTGAACGCAAATTAACCATAAAAAAATGTATGCATTTGCGTGATTCGAACGCATGAACATAAAACAAACTGCAAATGGCTAAAGGAAATGCCTATATTTAACAACAACAATAACAACAACAATACATTAGACACCAGCCATAATAATGACAACAACAACTACTGTCGTCTCAGCCGATTGATGGCTTGTGTAACGCAACGCCAACGGCCAAACGAAAGTCCAACAACTCGAACTTAAGCAATGAAAATGCGTCAAAGAAACATAGGAAAAAACAACGAAAAGAAACAACAGCAGCGAGGAATACTGAACGGAAGCCATACAGCATAGTGAAAAAAATCCTAATGGGCCACATTAATATGCCGCTGAAACCAATTTCAGACAACAATGCACTCCTCCGAAAACGACTGACGTATGTTGCGTTTAATTCGATAGAGTATACAACATTTGCTGTCGTATGCGACAGACTCTCCGCCTTTGGCTCCGGACCGCCTGCCACTGACGCCAGAGCGTCAGGCTGTCGACACGAAAGCCCAAAATTTGTGAGCATCCTTGCCGCCGCTGCGTGTATGTGTTGTCTTCCCTACTCTGCAGACTGGCCCAGAGCCATGTGCGACACTTGGCACATGTGCCACTTCAGATGAGCATAAGCCAAAGGAATGGCACACAATTGCGCTACCGACGTCAGCACGTGGCACACACGCAAATGTGCCCAACTGTAGACGAGACATTTGCTCATCATTTCTCATTTCGCACTACTCGAGCACGCAGACTTCATCTCGTTGCGGTGGCAGTGGCGTGTGCGCCATTCTGTATTTGTTGAGCAGTAAAAACGCAGGGCGATGTGTATGCGAGCGATTCAGAAACAGAACAGAACTCTTCTTTATTACATTTCTAGTTAATGTTGCCAGACTTGGCTGATCTCATTTCAAGTTACCAGATCTTACATATTTAGCTTATATAATTACAATATCATTTCAACACTTCTTCTTAAGCTACATATGTCAACAATTTCAAGAAACATTTCATTTTAATCCAAGTAATTTTGTAAAGATACAGTGCTTTTGTTTACTCAAACTTTTTGTAAGTACATCAGCAACGTTTTTATCAGTGGATACATATTCCAAAACAATTTCATTACATTCAACTTTTTCTCGTATAAAATGGAATTTAATATCAATATGCTTTGTGCGTTTATGGTGGACTGGGTTTTTGGCAATGTGCTGAGCACTTAAATTATCGCCATAGATGTTGATTGGTTCCAAATTTGACCATCCTGTTTCAGCCAAAAGTCGTCGTAGATATACTGCTTCCTTCGCAGCCGTGGACAATGCGACATATTCCGCTTCAGTGCTGCTTAACGCGACAATGCTTTGCTTTGAAGAAGCCCAAGAGAACGCACTATTTCCCATGGTGAATACGTAGCCTGAGTATGATTTTCTGTCTAGCTGGTCGTTTGCCCAATTTGCATCAGCGAAGCCTTTTACTGGCTCACCGGTTTTGCAATACACGATTTCCAGGTCTATGGTACCAGCCAGGTATCGAAGAACATGCTTAGCTGCAGTTTCATGCTCGACATGAGGGTCAGTGTTTCTCTGCGACAGCTTGCTTATGGCGTGCAAGATGTCTGGTCGGCTCAAAACTGCTAAATACATAAGCGAACCAATTAGTGATTGAAACTTCGTTGTATTTACCTTGACACAGCTTTCGTCTTTGCAGCCAACATGGAAACCTGGATCAAGTGGTGTGGAAACTGGACGACAATTTTTCATGCCATACGTGTCCAGCAAGCTTCTGATGTACGTTTTCTGGGACAGTGAAACAGGGCCGCGGTCACCGTCTCTATGTATTTCCAACCCAAGGAAATACGTAAGCGGACCGCCATCGTGTAACTGGAAGTTAGCTGCGATCTTCTTCTTAATCGCGCCTATGTCATCTTCGCTCGGACATATGATGACTAAGTCGTCGACATAAACTGCGATGTAGCTGGGTCCACGCTGGTCTCGCCTGATGTAAAGACATGCTTCGTTCTTGCATCTTTTGAAACCCATGCTCCGCAAGACCTCGTCAAGTGTGTTGTTCCAAAGCCGACCGGATTGTTTGAGTCCGTAAATCGCTTTTTGAAGCTTGAGAACTTTATTGGGATGATGTGGATTGACAAAGTTTTCGGGTTGCGACATGTACACATCCTCCTGCAATTTGCTATTTAGATATGCGTTTGAAATGTCTACTTGATGCATATATAAACTCTTTTCTGCAGCTATCGCGAACAGCATTCGAATGGTTTCGTAGCGTATAACAGGAGAGAACGTTTCCCAGTAATTGACTCCAAACTGTTGTCCACAGCCTTTGGCAACTAGTCTGGATTTAAATCTTTCGTTCGTTTGATTCTAAACACCCACTTCGAACCAATTACCTTTTGTCCAGCAGGTTTGTCTACTAACCGCCACGTGTCGTTTGCCAGAAGAGCGTCGTATTCAATTTGCATAGATTTTTGCCAATTATTCTTGTATTGGCCATTCAACGCATCCGCCACGGATTGTGGTGTGTCAGTGTCATTTAGAAATTGCAAGTTATTTAGAGTGTGATACTGCTTTTTTGGTCTGCCTGGTTGGCCTTTACGAATTATTTTCGGCCGACCAGGACCGCGTCGTGCACCTTCGTTGCCATCATCCTCTTCATCACCAGCGCTGACAAACTCTTCCGCTTCTTCGTCTATGTCACTGGAATTGTTTTCTTCAACTTCTTGATGAGGGTTGTCCTCTACTTGAATAGGAGCAACCAGTCCTTGTTCTGGAACCATGCATTGTGACTCAAGACGAATAATGATTGTGGTGATGTCATCGTTTCGGTCTGAAATGTTGCACGTTTTAGTTGTAGTTGCAACAAACTCACCTTCAACGAATTTGACATCTCGTCGCTCAACTACTGTACGTCTTTCACGGTCGTAGAGGCGATAAGCTTTAGCTGCGGAGGAATATCCAACAAAAGTGTATTCCTTTCCTTTAATGCGAAATTTGCTCTTTTTGGACTTATCCAGCGCAAATACGCGTGAGCCAAAAATTCGTAGATGCTGGACTGATGGCTTTCGATTTTTCCATACCTCAAATGGTGTGCAATTATCTAAAGCTTTCGTTGGACACCGGTTGCGCAGGTATACGGCCGTGCCTACCGCCTCAGCCCACAAAAACTCTTCCAGTTTTGCATGGACAAGCAGGCATTTGGCCATTTCCACTATGGTTCGATTTGCCCGTTCGGCCACGCCGTTTTGTTGGGGTGTGTGTGGAACCGTCAATTCTCTCTTTATACCGCAGTTATTTAAAAAATTTGTAAATTCGTTGTTTATGTACTCTGTGCCATTATCACTGCGGAGGGCTTTTATTTTTAAGCCTGTCTGACACTCTACGTAACTTTTAAATAATTTAAATTTCTCAAACACTTCATTTTTCATTTTCATAAAATAAACATGTATTTTACGTGAGAAATCGTCTATAAAAGTAACAAAGTATCTGTTTCCACCGATTGACTTTACGTTCATCGGACCACAAACGTCGGTGTGTATAAGTTCAAGAATATTTTTCGTTGTACGTTCCGCCTTTTGCGGGAACGGCAATGCACACAATTTGGATAAATTGCAAGTATCGCAATTTATTTTTACAGACATGTTTTTAATATTCATGCCATGTACTAGCTGTTTTTCACTTAGTTGCTTTAGTGATTGAAAATTTAGATGGCCAAACCTATTGTGCCATATAGTTGTCGGCGAAGAGTCGTGCATCATGTGGACAAAACTGTTTTCTGAGCGTAACGTATACAAATACAAATTGTCTTCTTTCGCTGCACGCAACACTAATTTGCCTTGCTTACTTTTTATCACCGCCTCTTTATTCCCGAATGTTGTTAAATTGTTATTTTGTGCTGCTTTGCTCACCGAAATAAAATTCATATTTAAAGACGGCACATATAAAACGTCTCTCAGTTCAATTTTTACACTTTCAGCCGGCAATATTATTTTACCAATGCCAGATGACTCAATGTATTTATCGGCAGCAAGTTTAATTGTTGTTCTTTTTTCAGCGAACGATACAAATTTGGCTCTATCACAACACATGTGCGAAGTTGCACCACTGTCAATGCACCACGTATTTTTTCGCTGATCGACAGCGCTGACATGCAGCAAGCAATGTGACTGTTCTTCTCCTTTCTTCTTCATTGTTTTGCTACGGCATTCACTCGCTCGATGGCCTGGCTTGCCGCAGTTGTAGCATTTCCCCTTAAATCGATGCTGTTTTTCGCCCTTTTCGGCATTCTCCCTTTTGCCATTCTCGCGGCGCGAATCGCTGTTCTGTCGCTCGTTGTGTTTTTGCGCATTTGTGTGTGCGTAAACTGCTTGGGTTGAATCCTCGCGTTCACCCCTCTCTTGCTTTCGTGCACCTTCTTCCAGAAGCTTCGTTCTGACCGTTTCGAATAACGGTAGTTGATCGCGAGTCTCGATTGCGACGACGAAATTCTCCCATGAATTGGGTAAACTGGATAAGAGCATTATTACTTTGAGCTCGTCACCCATTTTTATTTCCAGTTCTGCCAACTTTTCTAAAGTCTCTACGAATGCTTGAACGTATTTTACTACGTCATCATCGTCTTGCATTTTGAACCGTAGTAACTTTTGGTACAACTGTACCTTTCTAATCGGCCCGATCGGCAAATGGACCTCACGCAATTTATTCCACGCCTCTGAGGAGGTTTTGCACGACTTTATGTGCATCAACTGCGTGGGTTTTAAATTCAAAATTAAACATGCTAGTGCCTTTTGGTCAATATTATCCCACTTTGCCGACTCTTCTGCAGTTGCAGACAATTCTTTAACATATTTTCCGCACACTACGTTCCACAGGTCTGCTGTGATGAGCACGCTGCGCATTTGCATGCACCACACATCATAATTATCTTCTCCAAGTTTTTCAATTTGGAGTGATACACTCATTTTGTAAAAAAAAATGTTTATGGACAGCAGCACAACGACTTTTTATAGCTTTTAACGAATTTACTGAATCGCTGGCGCTCTGACGCAGGAACGACGACGAGTTGCGACGCACATGGACTTTTTTGTTTTTAGCAAATTTTTACCGAACTCGCGCAGGAATTTTTTCTAGTTTTTTAGCAATTTTAACGAACTCGCGCAGGAACTTTTTCTAGTTTTTTAGCAATTTTACCGAACTCGCGCAGGAGCTTCTTATAGTTTTTTAGCAATTTTACCGAATTCGCACAGGAACTTTTTCTAGCTTTTTAGCAATTTAACCGAACTCGCACAGGAACGTTTTCTAGTTCTTCAGCAATTTTAACCGAACTCGCACATGAACTTTTTCTAGTTCTTTCCAAATTTACCGTTGGCGTTTACTGGGCCCATAACCTGTTGAGCAGTAAAAACGCAGGGCGATGTGTATGCGAGCGATTCAGAAACAGAACAGAACTCTTCTTTATTACATTTCTAGTTAATGTTGCCAGACTTGGCTGATCTCATTTCAAGTTACCAGATCTTACATATTTAGCTTATATAATTACAATATCATTTCAACAGTATTTAACAAACTTTATGAAAGAAAGTGTGAATAACTTAGCATTTTTTTAGCCAGAAGCAGACTTTTGTTTTATAAGTTAACCTCGAAACTCAGAGTTGAGCTTCGTAGTAGTTTTCTAGGCATTTCTGGTGAGGCCACAACTGTTAAATAAAAAGCGAAAATAAAAATCCGAAAATGCCAGTTCATAGTGAAGTTTGAAATATGAAAATATTTAAAATTGTTACCAACTTACTAACAAATTGTCAAGTATGACACCTTTGTTACTCAGTAGTTAGTTAGTTTTTGAACAAAAACAAAATACACTTAGAAGACTATTGAATATCGCAGCGGTGAAAACCCCTAAGTAATCATAACGTGCAACAACAAAAACAACACTTTTGTCAAGACCCATCCAAAAGATTTTATGGGCGTGAAACTAGAGGTCATTCGTAGGAACATGGCATAACTACTCAGTTTTTAATTTTCTGATCCAGTGTTCTTTTTAACCTATTGCTGCCTAATGGGTAAAATTTTACCCATGAAAATTGATTTTTTAAAAAAATCACAAAAAAGTCAATGTTTGAGATCTCTCAAAACCATTGATAGGGATAGTTAGGGTAAAGATGGAACCACCTTAATCTAGGGAAGGTCACCCTAAAATTTCGCCATCTAGCTAGAGTTACCAGACTCCAAAAATCGTGAATTTTCCGGAGGTGGAAAATGTGGCGAAACGTAGTGGCCTTAGAACTTCACAAAAATCTGCCTACTAACTCACCTGTAAAAAATACAACTTTTGTTCACGTGTTTAGTTGATCACTTCACAAAGTATGGAAAAAAGCTACCATTGCTGCGTAATGGGTACAAAATACCTAATAAATATCTCAGCAACGTGTAGAGATATAAAGCTAAAATGTTGTTTGTTTCTGATCATTTTGGGTCACTTCTAGGTCGTGTATGAAATTTTATCAAAATCGTATGGGCGGAACTGGTACCCGGCAGCAATGGGTTAAAGGACTTTAAAAATTTAAGGACCTACATATTTCAAAGAATTTATTAAGATATTTTCTGTTGCGCAATGATGAAGAATGTGTACCATATAAAAGAAACAAATTGTCG
Organism: Melieria picta; assembly: GCA_964056695.1. NCBI lineage: Eukaryota > Metazoa > Arthropoda > Insecta > Diptera > Ulidiidae > Melieria > Melieria picta. The sequence goes on along the minus strand of OZ057399.1, from coordinate 9,962,754 downwards.
CCTTTAGACTATATTTCCCTTTTTTGTACTTTCAGTGCCAAAATATGTCAGTAGAGTCTTCTCGTTTTTGAACGAGTTCTTTTGAAAAAAAAAGATATGCTTTGATTCTCGATCTGCGTTATAATACCTCAGAATTGTATTGTTCTATTTTTATTGGGTTAGGGTTAAAAAAGTTTCTATTCATAAGCAATCATTTAGTATGAAATACACATTAATTTTTTGTCAATAAAATTAGAATTTTAATAAAATTATTATTATATGTAGGAATGACAGAAGAGGAACGGACAGAAGAACAGACAACACGACACTGAGCGGACGGACACTTGCCGAGACGCGGACAAATAACGGGACAATCGGACGGTTTGAAATGAGTGACGAAGGCAGGGGCGGATTCAGAAAATATTCCGGAGGGTTTCAAAAAGTAATTCTTTAATATTCATAAAATGCCAACAAAATTCCTTTTAATTTGTATGTAGTTTTAAAGTCGATCCTAATATTTCGGGGGGTTTCAACCCCCAACCCCCCTCCCCCCTGAATCCGCCACTGGAGGAAGGCAACGGAAAACTGACGAGTCGGATAGTCGACGGCAGTGTTGCCAGATCAGGAGATTTCCTCCTTGATTCAGGGGATTCTTGGCCTTTTAGGAGAATTTTTAGGAGGAAGAAATGTTTAGGAGAAAGTTTGTGAGATTTATATTTTATGTTAAGAGATTTTTCGGATCCTTAGTGGATTTTTGGCAGATTTTTGGATAACGAAGTAGTGATGTATTGGGAACACTGGCAACAAAACATATTTTGGCAGCTATTTTAATAGTCAAAGCACCCTTTTGTGTTAAAAATTTTGAAACTTACAAAATGTAAGCTCGTTCTATCTCGTTCTCACTTATTGCTGTCACAATGGAATCCCACCAAAAATGGCACTTTTTGTTTAATTCATTTGTTATATGTTTTTGTTGTTAAACTGAAGATGAATAAAAAAAGGCTGCATTAAAGAAATTATATGTACCTATATATTTTTTTATTTTTTATGAAAAGTTTAACTCCTTTAAAATGACGCAAATTATAAAAAAATGTAGGCGATTCTTTTAACTTTTGAAAGGAAATTTCAGTGTTTTTTAAGATTTAGGAGAAAGTCATTTCAGTTATCTGGCAACACTGATCGACACACAGCCGCGGAACGATTCGATCGTAATTTATAATCGTATATGTAAAACTGGAACAATTATTTATGTAAAACTTGAAACATATCTGAAATAAAACACAAATAAAATAAATTAAACCCACAAATATTTTAATTATTTTTATTATTATTAAATTATTATTATATTATCTAAAAAATTAGCATACAATTTTGAGTTTTGGTTTTGGTCCTGATGTTCAAAATAGAAAATAGAAAATTTAGTCAAAACGTGGCAAATTTCTTCTTTCATTTGATATCCTTCATTGAACAGCCGCAAATATTTAAAAAAAAATGTTTGCATTGTGTATGTCCTTAAAATCTTCAAATCCCTTTATCGGATCAGATCAGGTTAGTATCAATGATTTCTAGGCTCAAGCCTATATCATCTTTTGGTTGGGTTAAAAGTACTGTAGCACAGTGTTATTAACACTAGAATGCCCGACAATCTGACCTACCTAAAATGCCCATATGTAGTAATTTTGACTACAATATTGTTTAATAATTTTTTTTTTAATTTTATTGGGTTTTATGTAGCAAATATGAATGAATGCACATGAGATTAAAATAAAATAGGTATTTCATTTTTATTTCTTATGGTTCACAAAGTAAATTCATTTAAATATGATGGCGTACTTTACACATCAATGGGATAAAATGGAATGAAATTTGGAATTTATGAATGAATTGTGTGAGTGAATTTTGGATTGAAAAACTTGGGAATTGTCACAGCATACTATGATATTTTTTTTTAAATGTTTGCAATTATTTGAAATTATCATATTTCGCAATTGAAGATGCATATTTTTCAGTAAGAAATTCACTTTTGATGAAAATTGTTTATAGGTAGTTAAAATTACTCCTTTTGGGCATTTAAGGTAAATTTTGCAAAATTGAGGTAAACAATTTTTTTACAATATTTTTAATTTATTTATTCCATTTAGCTTTAAAAATTAGTAAAAGTCATGTAGAATATTTTTGTAGAAAGCGATGCAATAAAAGTTATTTAAAATAAAAGACTTCAATGTAGTGAAATGACTGCCTTGGGCATTCTAGTGTGAAAAACGCTCAAAAATTATTTTCAAATACTTAACACTCAATACATACTTGATGCAATTTTTTGAAAGACTTGTTTAAGGGGGTCAATACGTGTAAACGGTATATTTTTGGAATCGCGCATACGCCGGAAAAAATTAATGCAATGTACAATTTTTTTTTCATTCTTTTATTAAAAGGTAACAATGCAAGAAAAAATTTTTTTTTTGGCGTGCTCAAAATGGCGGCGGTGGTGGGGGTCCAACGTTGGGCCCAAATTGTAGTAGAAGTTGTGCCGGCGCCCCAAAAATCATCTGAAAAAATATTGCTATTAGTTATTATGAGAAAATATATAAAGTCGAAAGTAACTAACAAAAAAAATATTTTCTCGAAAATACAAAAATACGCTCCAACCGAAAAAAATTACCCTTGGCGCCGCGGATTTCGCCAAAAACAATGAAATTTTTAGTTAGTTTAGAAGTTCTATGTTTCAAAAAGTTGCTGCCCAAATTTTAGATCAGTGGGACTAAAACTTGCCGAGATATTCTACTTCCATAATCAAAACCCAGTGTTTCGAAATAATTCGGTTTAAACTTTGCGTTACCGATATCATGCGGAACGAATTGACCATCAATAAAGCGCTTCTGCAGGGGAACGGGTCATCAGAATTAAAAACCACTTGAGGGGGATATTCTTAAGACCCCCTGGAGTCTATTTCACAAAAAAAAAATTTTGGAAAATTTTGTAAATTTACACGTATTGACCCCCTTAACTTGTTAGACTTGTTGTATGTAGCCAAATGGCGATCGAGGAAGCAGTTAGCCAACCTGAATGACCCTAACAATAATTTTTTTAGCTAATATGTAACTACCTACAATTGTTTTTTTTTATAAAAAATATCAAACATTTAGAGTTACAGGGTTAAGTGCACTTATTTGTTGTATACTTTCGTGCGTGTTGTAAATTTTACAACTTTTCGCCTGCCCATAAGCCAGTCATGATTTCTTAATAACGACGTACAAGTCGTGTAATTAGAAAATTTAACAGCCACCAGTTGGCCTGCGCCCTCACACCGCAACCAGCCACATTCCCTTCGCACCACCTTTACACGCCGCTTCGGTGGAAGCTGTTGTGCATTCGTCGAGTTTACATCATTTATTACGTCCGTCTCTATTCATGCCGCGATTACTTAGCCGACACTCTCGCTTTCTGCCATCCGGCTTTCTTCTTTTGCGCATTTGTGCCGCTGCCGCTTTCCTTCCTGCTTGTGTTAACTTTTGTTTTTGTTAACTTCTCAGGCGTTTTCCTGTGCCGCGTCTAATTGTTGTGCTTTAATGTGAAGAAAATGGTCTCGTTTTCTTTTTATACTCGCTGCCTGCAACAACAACTGACTGCCGATACAACGGACGCAGCAATGCTTGCCGCTCTTATTTAAAGCCATAAAATTCTATTCCTATGCAAATATAAATAAATGAAAGTGAAACATGCAGCATTGTCAAACTCCCTCCCTCCCTCTCTCGCACCTATTCAACACTCTAATCCCTCCATCCATGCACATCCTCCATCCCTCCATCCGGAAACTTACACGTTGAGGCTGAAGTGTGTTTGTGTTTTTCCGCTGCTATTGCGGTAGTTGTTGTTATTGTTATGCTTGTTGTTTTTGTTTGCTATTTGAATTCCTTACTTAGTGGTGTGGTCGTAATTAATGTTGACCTTTGATTGCCGCAGCCACGGCCACTGTGCATTGTGCACTGCTGCTTCCTGCTTTCCTGGCAGCCACTGTCGGTTGTTGTCTTTTGATGTTGTTGATTGGTGTATGTTGGCACTTGTTGTTGTTGTTCTTATTGTGCTATTGTACAATGTTGCTTGTGTTTTTGTTTGACTTTCTCTCTTTTATGGCAACCAAGTCGTCATTGCCATGTCGAGTTGAGTGTGAAAGTGTGTGTGTGTGTGTGTGTGTGTGTACGCACGCAAGTGTGAAGCACGTTTTTATGTGTTTTTGTCATGTCATCTACTCAACTTTTTGCACTGTTTGCTAAATTTTAATGTGCTTGCTATTAAAATTATAATTGCGCAAAAATTTGCTTAAACGTTTTAGCTGTCGAATTTAAATAAAAAATTACACATTTACGTTAATGGCACAGATATCAACTTCACCGCGTCCATTAAGAAGCAAATGACACACAAATTTGCATACATTCCACAAATGTCGAGGTGAGTGTATTATTTATGTGCTGGCACACGCTCTGGTCTGTTGTTGACGGCGTAGTCTCGACTTTGGTAATAGGAAAATGGAAGTCCTGTCAGTGTTTTTGGCATTAATTAAAAATTCCAAAAAACCCAAAAGCACAGAAATTTTAGCAGAGCTTAGATTAGTGGCTATGCTGGACGAATATATGTGTGTGTGTGTGTGTGTCAGACAACGTTATCAGCCTGAAAGTGTGCATACAATTTTCGTTCATTCAGGCGCGTAAACTACTGCAAAATATTTCTTAGTTAGTTATGTGCCAAAATGTAACAAATTTCAAGACTAAACAAGACATTTATTTAGAATTTCAACTATGAATATTGTTATGAAAATTAGTTCTGCTGCCTCAACGCAGACGTAACTCGTTTCACTGGATTGTGCTCAAAAATAAAACACACTAAATTTCTTCAATGAAGTTCAAAACTAGCAGTCACATTGTTTACAATGTTTCACTCTACTGTTTCACTAGTCGCTTTATACTCCAGTGTTGCCAGATACCTGAAATTACTTTCTCCTAAATCTTAAAAAAATACTGAAATTTCCTACCAAAAGTTAAAAAAATTTCCTAACATTTTTCTATAATTTGCGTTTTAAAGGAATAAACTTCTCATAAAAAAATAAAAATATATACATATCTACATATAATTTTTTTTTAATGCAGCCTTTTTTTTATTCATTTTCAGCTTAACAAAAAACGTTACAAAAACAAAACATACAACAAATCAATTAAACAAAAAGTGCCATTTTTGGCGGGATTTCATTGTGACAGCAATAAGTGAGAACGAGTTATAACGAGCTTACATTTTGTAAGCTTACAAATTTTTAACACAATGCACAGTGATTCTTTCCCTAGACAAAATTAAAAAAATTTATAGTCTCAGCATTTAATGATTTTGATGTCATTTGAAAGGTAAATCTCCAACTAAGAAAACCCCAAAAAACCTGTGCAAAAAATTAATTAGTGTGTGTGCAAAAGCTGCCCAAAAGTCGGAACTTTTTTCACAAAAAAATTGTAAACACATATATTCTGTTTTTTAGTCTATTGAGTAAAAAAAATTGTAAAAATACACGGTCACCAAGAAGTTCCTAAAACTTTCAATATAGATTAAGAAATCATGTAGCCATTTTCGCTTTAATGTTTTTTTAAAATTTGCAAAGCTGAGGCTTTTACTTCACTTTTAATTCAAAATATTTTGCTAAATTAAAAATCTGAAAATTGGCAAAACTTAGAGGAAAATATCTAAAATGTATGTGAAAGTATGTTCCTGGATTTTTTTTTATTTTAAGAAGCATTCTTTCTTTGTCGGATAATGTAATTACACCCTCCGATATCTTCCGATCTCAGAAAATAATTCAATTTGAAAAGTGGTCTAAACACCAATTTTTCGACAAAATTTATTTTTTTCATCCCTAAAAGTATGCAATCAGCATGAAAAATTTAGAAAACTGCAAAAAAGCAAAACATACGTCTATTATTATCGTTTTTATTGCAAAACTAAAGGGTCCTCAGACAATTTCTGTTACTTTACTGCAATTATCAATGTTGACGTTACCGATTAAATATAAAATCTGAAAAATCTAGCCAACACACTCGTTGCTATAGCTCACCAAAAATGACGAAAATTGCAAATTTAAGTCTCAGCCATTGCCAAACTACAAAAGTTTAAGAAAAACAAAATGGAGATTTCACTTCAGCAGACCATGATTAACTTTATACCAAATTTTATGAAGAACGGACCACTCCTTCTAATTTTGTCCCGTGGTTGTATGGAGTCGAATCACTGTGCAATGGGATGCTTTGACTAGTAAAACAGTTGCCAAAATATGTTTTGTTGCCAGTGTTCCCAATACTTCGTTATCCAAAAATCTGCCAAAAATCCACTAAGGATCCGAAAAATCCCCTAACATAAAATATAAATCTTCTACACTTTCTCCTAAACGAATTCTTCCTCCTTAAAACTCTCCTAAAAGGCCAAGAATCTCCTAAATCTAGGAGGAAATCTCCTGATCTGGCAACACTGTTTGTAAAGCCTCGAGTTGCTCTCGAATATCTCAGTATTGCCGCGAGTCGTGTTTGCAATTGTTCCATCAAAATTGCTAAGCCCCTAAAAGTATGCCACGCTCGGAGCGCAACTCGTTCTCAAATATCACAGTATTGCCTAGCACCAGTGGCGCACATAGGATTTCATTTGGGAGGGATTTGCCGAATACCATTCGAAACCATATTTTGTACCAGCAATTTTTGTGTTTGGGGGGGTTTGAACCCCCAAACCGCTCCACGTGCACCACTGAATTGCACAGTGACGGCGAGCATTGTTTATTTTATTTATTTTTATTTTATTTATTTAGAATAGGATACATTAAGTGCAGTTATTTAGTTCATACTAAGTCTTTTAATTGCACCTCAATCAGAATTAAATTTCTCCAAACAGAATTAAAAATACAATAAAAAATTAAATAATAACAAAGATAATAAATATTATAAATACTAGAAAATACAATCTTAGATATAAAGGATAAAAAAGATAGGAAAGTAATGAAGGAGGAAAAGTAGAGGTTGATTGGGATTATCGTCAAAATATTTTTCCCCCATACTGTTTCGTCTTTTTATTTGCATGAAATTTCAGTTCGTATTTAAAAAAAAAAATAATAATTTGTGAACGAATACCTCAAATTTAAATAACAATGCAAAAATACTGTCAAAGTTTGCGCCGTGACAAACAATTTTGTTGCTAACATTTATGCCGCTTGAACTCAGACTGTCGAATCACTGCAGCGTCTTTCAAGGTCACTGCAAGCGAAATTCGGTCTTCGCTGATGTAAGGGAAAGGGCTGGGTTGTGAACCAGGCTGGGTTGTGAACCAGGCTGGGTTGTGAGCCATTACTGTTTTTTCTTTCCCTAATTGACATATCGCCAATCTTTCAACTGTCAAGTTTGTCTTTTGATATGATTCTGCTTTTGTGGTTACACCGAAGTGTAAACACGTATTTCTTGTGGCAGCTACAGACATCGTGTTTGAAAATCGATTGCGAAAACTTTTTTGCTTTTTTTTTAAAGTGCTATCCATGTGACTGAATTTATTCCCAAAAATTTAAGTGTAATACATATTTATTTAGGGTTTTGATTCTATTTTACGATCCAATATTTGTTTATGTTGAAATATGATTTGTACTAGCACAGTCAAATATGGCCGGATATATTAAATTAAAGTAATTTATGTAATTTTACTCGATTTGCGGTGAGTTCACTTGAAGTGCCACATGCAAACATTGCGACACCGATTAGGATGAAGATGAAGAAAATTTAACACTTGCATTCATTGCGATTTTTTAGCCTAAGTGGCGTCATTGTAACTTTTTTCCCCTCTTGCGGCCTCCTGATTAACCCTTTCGACCCCAAAGTTGCCTGAGAGCAACTTCACCTATTTGTCATCTTATAGCAAAAGCTACGATTGATTTATGGGTTTAATTTAAGTAGGCACCAACAAATTAATATTTTTAAAAGTGAATTCAAAGAAAATTACAAAAATTTTACTGTTATCCCCAAACTAATTTCCAATAATTTGCAGCGATATCAGGGAAAGTTTGTGTTCTAATTGAAGTCTACGAATTGGGCGCGTTTGATCAAAACCCTGTTTCTTTAATAATGGTTAAATAAAATAAAAAAGTGATAATTTTGTATTTTTCCATAAATATTAAATAATTTTTCTGTAATTAAAAAATATAGATACAAATTTTATTAAATCCGTTTTAAGCTAAAATTGCTCAAAAGTAAACTAGTTCTAGAACTCTAACAAAGAGGCGTGGCGACTTCAAATGTCGTGTGCACACTTCTTAGGTAAATGTTTACTGATTTAAATACCAAAAAGTAGTATCGAGACACAGGGTCAAATTCGGCGTCGAAAGGGTTAAAGAAATTCTCAACTTATTTAAAAATTATGGGTGTTTTCTTCGTATTTTCCGAGTTTAAGTGGGATTTGCCAGATGGTTCAGAACCCAGCCACTTTTTGGAAAAGCGAAAAATCACATCACATTAGAAAATTGGACGTAGAGAGTTAAATTTTAATAAAAACGGTTATGTGTCTTCATAACAAATTTGCGTTTTATGTTCACCTTTTCAACGGTATCGATTTTTCGATATCTTTTTTCTGTGTTAGAGCCAAAAAGCAAAACCCGGTGCACAACCCAGCCCTCTCCCTTAGATATACTTTTGTCGATTTTCTAGGCCTCTCGTCAAGACAGCAACCAGATCGATCACTTCTTGGAAGACTAAAGAGTTCTTCCGCAAAAAAAGAGTACACATTTAAGGCAACTATCTCTTCGGTCTTAAGAACCACACTTAAAAGTAGCGTTGAAGCATAATCGATCTGGCTAGTAGACACACTTTAGTTAAATTTCTGTGCTTTTCATTAAAAACCAGTAAGATTGATTTCTGTTTTGAAGAGCTGAGGAAATTTTCTAAAAAAATTGTGCAAATTTAAGGCAAATATATCTTCACTTCAAAATCTCCTAAGAAAACAAGGTGGCCATAAGTTTGACATTAATGGTGACTGAAAATCCACAGCGGCTACATTGAATACTGTCAGCGGCAATCACAACGGTCGCCAATGTGACTCAACCGAAAATCCTTTTTCGGTACAATCTGTTTTGGGTTTCATTATTCGTTTTTGCATTGCATTGCAAGAAAGTAATTGACGTAAAAGCACTTACCAGCAATGACCAGCCAACTGGGAAGAGGCGGAAAATTAAGCTCATTTTATAATCCGACTTCGGCAGGCGGTGGCCATTTTCTATTTGATGCGAGTTGTCCGTTAAGGCGCGGTGAAGGAATATCGCAACTATGCGATGTCGATACACAACGAGCGTAAAAATAACACACAGACAGGAGGAGTAGCGGGGGTGTAGAAAGCCGTTGGCAATAAACGTCAACTGAAAATGATGCAAAATGCGACACAGAGCGAACGCAAATGGCAACAAATAAAAAAAGCATAGCTTGGAGAGCCGACGAACGTCAGCCAGGCAAAAGCCATCGGAGGGGGGAGATAATAGCAGAAACGATTGCTGGTCGAGCGTTGCCAAATGTGAAATTGGTAGCGCATTCGTCCGCCCATTAAACATTGAGCGGTGGCCAACGTTGCGAGTTAATGGCTGATGGTGTGGCATACTTTGCGGCGTATGGTCTCGTGCGCATTTCACAGCAAAAGCGACAACAACAACAACAGTGACTTTAAGGACATTAGCAGCAGCAGCAAAAGACTTGCTGCCTCAAAACGAACGCCAAATCCGCCTCAGCCACCGAGCAATGACAGCGCAAAACGAATATTTTAAGTTATTTTTGGCGCTGCTGGCGGCTGTCTGTTGCGCGTCTGACTTACAACAACAACACGGTTTGGGGTTATTTGGTGAGCGAATATTGAATTGGTTTTTAATGGGGCCATAAAGCGCGAAAAACGCTGCCTCGCACAAGTGATTTAAATTTATTTGCCACTTAGTTTATGCCATTCGTGAACAAGAGGACACAACAAGAAATTTATTATTCCCAACAAATAATTTCTCGATATGCATAAATTATTAGCGACAGATCCTCGAAACAATCTCTATAATGCTTGAATTTTTTTCCTTGAAGAATTTGAAAATTTTCAAGTCAAATTAAATATTTTTTTGTCAAACGAAAATTTGTCATTTCGTGAACGTGCGTGGAAATGTTAGAAATGTTGCTGGTCACTGACGACGTCTCATGAATAATTGAGCGCTTATTACAAAATTATATAATTTCCGCTTTCTCAAGGCGCAACAAAGCACGTTGACTTAAATCCAACAGTTGGTCACACATTTTTCGACACCTGTTTGGATATTTTTAGCGCATCCGCCATCAAGTCATCACACGGCTCTGGCTCGACATGAAGTCAATTTCCTTCTTTTTTTTGTGCACTCCTCTTTGTCCATGCACCCATACGCGCCCATTCGCCTACATTCACTTTACGCATTATTAATTCCTTTCTCACGTGCATACTTTTTCTGTACAGCCGTCATTTTGACAACAATGAATACACGTCGGCCACACAAACTTTATAAACGCAGCCACTGGCGTCTGGCTGTGCTACTTCTTCGCCCTACGTGGGTGTGTGTGTGCGTGTGTATATTAAAAATTCTCAACTGTTGATAAGCTTACAACGTAAATGCCCGTCCATCAGCCTCTTTAGTTGCAGCACAAATTGCCTCAGCTTTAACGACACCTACAGCTGCGTTGGCATAGCTGTCTCTTCAAATTGCTCTATTATCTACAGAAGTGCAACAACAACAAATTCACTTAAATCTTAATTTTGTTATTACCTAAACGCTTCTGCCATAGCCAGGTGACTGCCATTAAAGTTTGAACATGCACCCAGATTGCTGTTCATTCGGCTGACTTATTGTTGGCAGCGCCAAAAATCCAACCTGCGCACATTTATTTCTGGAATTTCTTTAAATTTGTTCTCCTTGCTGTGTTGTTGTTGTTTCTAGGAATCACAAGCTGATAAAATTCACACATATTCACAACATATAAAGCGGATATAAAAAATTATTAATTTAATATGCCAATCAAACAGATTCAAGAATCACAACAGTCCCAGCAAGCGCAATCAAATTTCGCGCCTAAAAATATGTCACATAAGAAGTGTTTAAAGCCACTCGAAGCTGCTTAAAATGTGTGAGGTGGCAACAGTTTAAATTCAAAAATATTTTAAGCGTTTAAGCGGAAAATTGTGTGTTCGAAAAATTTGCTACATAATAATTTCAATAAATTCGGTATAAGCAAAATTCGGTAAAATTTGACATTTTTATGTTCTATATGAAAATTATAAATATTAGCATTTTATTTTAAATGTTTATTTATAAAATATTTATTTATAAATATTTATATATAAATTAAATTTATTAAAATTTTATTTATTTTTTTATATATTTATTAAAATTAAAATTTTGATGCCCAAGATACTTCAAGCTTTGAAAGAGCAATTGTGAAAAATGTTAATAAAATCACAAAAATGGTCGAATCTGATGGTCATGTAAGAAGTAATTGGATTGCCCAAAAGTTAAGCATTGCACAAAAAATCATTTGGATTCATCAGAATGAGGCTGGATACAAAAATAAGCTCGACGAAAATTCATATGAATCTTTTGCTAACTCACAACAAACTCGATCCATTTCTGAAGCGTATGGTGACTGGTAATGAAAACTGGAAAAGTGGACTAACGACAACTTCAAGTGAAAACTGTTGTGATTTAATTGCGGTGAGCCAGAAGGGTTTTCTTGTGTGTTTGATGCATTTGGCAGCAATTTATTTGCTAGTATAGGGTTTTCCAACAAGAGGTGTTATTTTGAATCACCTGGTATTTCGGTAGCTGTCACTTTTGAAGCTTTTATTCTTTGACATTTGACAAGTAGAAACTACGCCATTACTAAAAATGGAACGATACACGCTTCAACCATCACGCCATCAGAAAAAAGCCTTGAAATTCAATATTTTCCTACTTTGAGGTCCAATTACCGCGGCATTTTAAAACTTATAATTAATGATTTTTTATGGTCGGAGTTGGATGGTATTGATCTGGACAACATTTACTTTCAACAAGACGGCGCTACGTGCCACACAAGCAACGAAACCATTGCTCTTTTACGGGAAAAGTTTCCGGACCGTGTTATCTCTGGAAGAGGTGATCACAATTGGCCACCGAGGTCTTGTGATTTAACACCTTGCGACTTCTTCCTTTGGGGCCACGTGAAAGATAAGGTGTACGCCAACAGCCCAGCGTCGATTCAAGACCTCAAAGATAGAATTCGTGAGGCTATCGAGGACATAGGGCAGCCACTTTGCGATTTGGTTATGGAAAATTTCATGAAAAGGATATGGTCCTGTAAGCGTGGTCGTGGTGGCCATTTGGCTGATGTTGTTTTTCATTATTAACGGCATACCTTCCTCTTTATTATGAAATAAACATCCGATAATTTATCTCAAAAATGGCATTTTTCTTTGAATACCAAAATAACACCTCTTGTTGGAAAACCCTATATAAGCTGCTTCCTTAACACTAGAAATACCCTTTTGACTGATTTTCATTGTTAAATATCTATATTTTCTTTACTACGAGTATTTATATCAACTTTTGCTTTGGTGACTTTTAATTTTTTTTTTATTGTGAAAAATTTTATATTTTTTAAATTAGCCAAATGCGATTTGAACTTTTCGAGATATCACCAGTCTTTGTAGGTATGGAAAACTTGCGGTTTTTCTAGTGTTAAGGCCAAATTCTAATTTCTTATCTGCACTGTCAACTGTCTGTCAATGGATCGTTTGTAGGAAACAATTGCCCAGAAGCGTCCAAATTTGATCAATAAGAGAGGAACTGTGTTGCATCAGAACATGAGTTAATTAAATATTTTATGTTTGTCGTAATAAAGTTAGAAGCACGAAATTCAAGGATGTAGTAGTGCACGTATTAGTCCTTAAGATATATATTTTTCCAAAAAAACAATTGGAAATTTGCAAGGATATTCAAGGATAAAGTTTTAAAAGGACATTTTTAATACCTCTTCGTCCTTTTGCACCAAAACAATAAATTTTCTAAGATTCTAAGGATTTTTTTCTTTCATTTGATACCCATATTGTTATTCTGCAATGCGCTCAATTTTTAAAATAATTTTTTGAAATAAACATGTCTTTGAAATTTCAAAGTCCTTTAAAAAAAAATCCTGACGTCAGAGAGAAAAACTAAAAACGCAGTTTTACTACAATTGGCTCCTAGATTTGCGATTCCAACTATAGTGATTCCAACTATAGTAAAAAAGCCTTCAATTTCATACAAAAATAATGGATTCCTTGGCACTTTAAATGTTCATATCAGTTGGAGAGCTATTGACACAAATTTATTATTTTTATATACCATTATGATAATGTTTTTTGTATATATTATTGCTTTATTATATTTATAATTTATTAAATTAAATTAAATTTATATTGTTAAAAATTAAATAAAGTAAAAAACTTCTACAACTGTTCCACCGCATTTATTGCATTTATTTATATCCAGTAATTCGACTAAATATTTTATACTTCTCTCTCACCCTGTATGCTTTGAGTTGTTCGTATTTTGAGCTGTTTATTTGTTTGCTTGTCTACCGATGCCAAGTCAAAGTAGAGCTAACAAATACATTGCTACAAAACACATACATACATACATAAACTCTTGCGGCAAGGCACTCAATTCGATTCGGTTGGCAATGTTTTTGCTTTTGGTTTGGCACATTAAAAGATTAATTGAAAAGCATTCACGGTTTGTTTTTGCTTCTGGCGGCGGCAAATAAAAACGCGAAATGGTTGAATGCACACACACACACACACACACACACATAAGAACGGTGTGACTTGCACCTGAAGAGTGGCGTCTGATGCTGACAATGAAATTAATTACTGTTCAATAAGAAGACTTGTGCACAGTTGAGTTGTATATAAGAACACAATATATATAGCAGAGATATTAATCATTATTGGGGTAATTAAAGAAAAAGGAAAATATGGGGGAGTTAACAAAAAAGGTATCATTTGCAATTTGATTTCCAGTTGCAAGTTGGTGAAAGCCCAAATTAAAAGAGTTGGTCTCCAAAACGAATAGTGGAAGATTGCAAGGCTGTGGTTCGTTCGAAAATCACTAAACATGCAATGAGCTTTAATGATGAGAACTGCCCTAAAATATGCTTAATTTTTTGTGTTTTGATGCGCTTCAACCAATTAAACGAAATTTTTGTCAAACAAATCAAATTTGAAAAGCAGAGCTTTTTAAAGCCTAATTTGAGCATACAGAGGCCGTTTTAAGT
>OZ057399.1:9873439-9943439 GCA_964056695.1 Melieria picta | reverse complement strand
ATTTATAAAATACTTAAAAAAATCGCAGTGAAATTAGGTTTCAAAAAACACTTAGTTTTATGAAAAAAAATTAGAACTTTTTTATTTTTTTTTTATTTTTGAAAAAGTATACTGTTACTCTAAAGATATGGTAGACTATTTAATAAAAAGGACCACACTATATTATAGCCTTGAAAAATATATTTAGTAAGCATTCTACGGTAATCAACGGTGTCTCAAAAATTGTGATATTAATTTATATTAATTAGTAAAAATTAATAGATTCCAACTCACGAGACGTCGCACAGTGTTGCGAGTTCATATGGCAGAGTGACAAAAATCAAAAGAGTGGTCGTACATAAATGAAATTTGATATACAATTATTGTATGAGCAATTTTAATCAAATCGGACCAAAACTTCGACCCGATCCCATACAAACGGATTTGAAAAAACTTTACATCAACAAAAAAAATTATCTTAGTTCATAAAAGCTACATTAAAAATATTTGTATTTTAATATAAATTTATTTATAAATGTGTATAAAGATAAAATGCGCTTTTTTCAAAAGTGATTGAAAATAAAATCTCAATAAATTGCTCCACAGCTGCTCAGAAGTTGCTCTTAGAGGGTTAAAATCTTGGACTGACCCCCACTAATTTTTGCTCCTGAATATTTGTTTCGAACATACCTACCCCCTATCTCCAACCCTTAATGAGGCTCCAATACAAAAGCATGGTTTTTATAAAATGGGCTCCCGCTGCTTTCAGGTTGGTCCCAGACGTACCATATGTAAGACTGACCCCCATTTATTTTCCCTTCCAAATGTTTTTTCTATACACACCTAACCACTATATCCAACTCTTAAGGTGGCTGCCATACAAAACTAGTAATTTTCAATGGAACTCCACACTTGTAAACGTAGTAAAGTAAGGGAGGAAACATCGTATCTGGGAAACTACTGAACCGATTTGAATAATTTATTCAACAATCGTCAACATTCATGAGTGCAAAAAATACAAAAATAATTAGAGTTCAAAAATTCTCCACCAGAGGGCGCCTCCCATACAAGTGAAATTGTAAGGTTGTCAACTTTTGGGTTTGTATGAAGAAAAAATCAAAGTGTATTGACGAAACTCCATTAACCCCTCTATTTCGAATATAATAGTAATCATAGTTGATTTTCCAAAGCTATCTTCAACAAATTTTTCCATCAGCAGCAGAGCATTATTTGACCGACTGCTATTGACATTCAACCAAACGATGAAAATATCGCGAATTTTCGCTCAAGTCTTCACCGAAAAATGCCAATAACTTGCATTCGCGCAAATATGTGCAGCTGAAAATTTTACAGCATAATGTACATACTTGCTAAAATATCAAAAAATTTCGAAAGTGATAAAAAGTGTTCTTTTTTAAATCACCTTTCAAATTTTAACTCAGTTTTTATTCACTTGTTTTCTTTGTTTCCATTTCTTCATAGCGATTCTGCTCAGAGGTGAGAAGAATCAGCGAAATTTTTGGTCTTCCTAGACCTTAAATATATGAAACTTGCGACAGCAGTAAGTTTTAGGGAGCTACTCATAATTGATTTTGAAATATTGAACCTCAAAGTGAAAGCAAAAATGTGCTGTTGGTACACAATTTTTTTTCAACGCTGTGAGAGTGTACTTTAAGAGCTCATAGCTTCTAAAATATCTAATATTTTTTCTTAAAACTTAGGATTTCTTTTAACTGAAATATTTCCAACAAAACCTCATACTCAGATTTGTGTGGTCAAAACAAAATATCAAAAAATTTCGAAAGTGATAAAAAGTGTTCTTTTTTAAATTACTTTTAAAATTTTAACTCAGTTTTTTTTTTCACTTGTTTTCTTTGTTTAATTTTCTTCACAACAGTACTGCTCAGAGGGGAGAAGAATCAGCGGAATTTTGGTCTTGTCAGACCTAAATTGTATTAAACTTTAGACAAATGTAAGTTTTAGGGACCCACTCATAATTGATTTTGAAATATTGAACCTCAAAGTGAAAGCAAAAATTTGCTGTTTGTACACAATTTTTTTTTCAACGCTGTGAGAGTGTACTTTAAGAGCTCATAGCTTCTAAAATATCTAATATTTTTTCTTAAAACTTAGGACTTCTCTTAACTGAAAAATTTCCAACAAAACCTCATACTCAGATTTGTGTGGTTATAACATTGCATTTTGGCATTTTTGTCACTACTCGCAACACTGTGCGTCGTGTTTAATTGAATTGAATAAATTCTCAAGTAAAACAAAAATTTTTCAAAATGCTCAAAGTAGCAATTAAGCATCCAATATGAATTATGCGTTTCTTAAATTTATGCAATATACAATTTATATTCAAAATTACAGTCAAAATAATGAAAGAGACAAGTTGCTACCGTAAAAGATTGTGACTATAAATGTTGCCAAAAAAAATTCATCATACTTGTGAGCACATAAACAACAAAGTGTTGTGGCATTTTACTTACACTCGACACAGCCAGTGGATTTGCATTTTTATTATGCATACGGGGTCAATACTGACAAAACACACACACACACGTAGATATCAACGGCGAAAGGCCTACGTGCAGCAGACGAATTTGCATTTCTATGGAGCCAGAACAATAAAATATTTTCTGCTGTGGCACAAATTAAATCAGAATCAATGGCAACGGCTAGTAAATTTACACCAGCACAAGCCACACGTTACGCACGAGTGGTAAATTGTGATTATTTCATGTGCGGCTATGCCAACGCATTATAAAGGCGCACAAAGTTGCCGAAAGAGAGCCCAAGACGTGCGGGGCAATGAAATTAAAATGCGCCAAAATAAAAGCAAGAAGAAAAACAGAGAAGATGAAGAGCACAAAGCACAACAAGCAATCGAAATGCCAAAGAAAGCAAACTGAGCGAGTGCCCAACGAATGAAACTCCCATTCAGGCGGCTCCATAGCAGCTACAACCACACACACACACACACACACACATACACACACAGCCAGTCGGTGCTGTACTCATAACTGGCTGCCTGCACGTTGATTGGCGCTGGCGCTGGATCGGAGCTCACAGTCGGCGCGGGTTCGAAACGTTTGTCTGAACCCAGTCCCAACCCCTGCGATGCAATTCATGGTGTCGAGGTTATTTGTACCGCGACGCAAATCCGCCACGCAAATTTGTTTTCATTGCACATACCAACCAAACGAACAACAACAACAACAACTAACCCAACACATATACCGCCGCAACGTCATGCACAGTTTTATTGGGGCAAATGAATAAAGTTGAGGGTGTTGGGTACGGGTGCGTTTCGACTGATTGAGTGGGCGGCTCAAGGCGGCCATATGCCGTCATTCTTATTTCCGGCATTTTGGGCGCATCAGCAGAGCCTGGCGCCAAATGTTCCCCAAAAAAACAACAACAACAACGTCAATGAAAACTTTACTACTGGGAGAAAAGCAGCATTGCTGAATTGGCAACGCCAGAGCTGTAAATTTCATTCGTCTCCGCCCGCCTACGCGTATCACTCTCGCACAATTCACTGTCACAAATCGCAGTAATCGCAACAGCAAATCCACCATCCATCCATTCGCCAACAACAACAAATTTCATACGCTCTTTAGTAGCCAGCTGGAAATATGTAGGAGCACAAAAAATGCTAAATGAAGTAAGAGTGCTTCAGTTGATCGTTGCCGACGTATTTATTCACTAAGCCCGGTTTGTTGGCTCATTTTAATTTTTTTCCATATTCAATGTAAATATTTATAAGTCACACTTAACCAAAAAAAATATTTGCTTGCATTATTTCGAGTAATAATGGATTTTAGACAGACAAACAGAACAGCTGATCGACGGGCAGACAAACGAACGGACAGACAAAAAGATAGACAAACTAAGAAACTAGCAGTCACACAGACAGATAGATGGGTGGACAGATGAATGGAAGGATGTACAGTTTGACAGAAAGACTGATGGGCAGACGGATGACGAACAGTTCGAGGAATGGATTGATGCACCGATGGATGGTTGAACTGATGACCGGGCGAACGCATAGACAGACGGCCAAATGTATAGATGAATAAATAGATAAATGAATGGATGGATGAATAGACGAATAAATAGATGAATTGATTGATGAATGGATAAGCGGACGGATTGACTGGCATATATATGGATGAATCGATGGACGTACGGATGGATGAACGCCCGGACAAATGTACGGACAAATGAATATATAGATGGGCAGACGAATGAATAGACGGATGGATTGACGAGTATACGGACGTATACATGGGTGAATTGATGGATGAACGGACAGATGGACAGATTGACGGAAAGACTGATGGGCGGACAAATTACAAACGGTTCGAGGAATGGATTGATGGACGGTTAGACTGTCGAACGGACGAATTCATGGACAAGTAGATGAACGTACAGATGAATGAACGGATAAATATATGGATGGATGGATGATGGATGAATAGATGAATGGATCTATGGATGGATGGATGAATTGTCGATTGGATTGATGCGATCTACCTACGGACAGATGAAAACTTAGACAAATGCATGGACAGATGGAACGATTGTATCACAGACGGATGGATGGACGGACAGATTGACGGGTATACGGACGTATATATGGATGAATGGATGAACGGATGGATGGACAGACTAATAGGTGGACTGATGAGGAACAGCTCGAGGAATGAATTAATGAAAGTTTGGACTGAGGAACAGGCGGAGGCATGGCGGCGGATAAACGTATGGATGAATCAACGGATAAATATATGGGTGGATGGATGATGGATGAATAGATGAATGGATCTTTGGATCGATTGATGGATGGACAGATGGAAAGATTTATGGACATAGACAGATGGATGGATAGACGGACGGATTGGTGGGTATACGGGCGTATATTGATTGACGGAAAGACTGATGGACGGACGGATGACGAACGGATTGATGAACGGTTTGGACTGACGAATGGACGCATGGACAGACGGATGGACGTATGGATGAATCAACGGACCAATATATGGATGGATGGATGATGGATAAATAGATGAATAAATTTATGGATGGATGGATGGATTGTCGGTTGGATTGACGGACATATATATGAATGAATGGATCTACGTATGGACAGATGAAAACTTGGAAAAATTTATGGAAAGATTGATGGACAGACGGATGGATGGACGGACAGATTGCCTGGTACACGGGCGTATATATGGATGAACGGAGGGATGGACATACCAATGGGCGGACGAATGACGAACAGCTAGAGGAATGGATTAATGAACGGTTGGACTGACGAACGGACAGACGCATGTACAGACGAATGGAGGTATGGATGAATCAACGGATAAATATATGGACGGATAGATGATGGATGAATAGATGAATGGATCTATGGATGGATTTTCGGTTAGATTGACGGGCATGTATATGAATGTGCATTTGGACAGATGAAAACTTAGAAAAATGTATGGAAAGATTGATGGACAGACGGATGGATGGACGGACGGATTGACGGGTATACGGGCATATATATGGATGAATCGATGGACGGATGAACAGATGGATGGACAAACTAATGGGCGGACGGATGACGAACAATTTGAGGAATGAATTGAAGAACAAATTGAATGAATTTATGGACTGACGAACGAACAGACGCATGGACAGACGGATGGACTTATGGATGAATCAACGTATATATGTATAGATGGATGGATGGTTGATGGATAAATAGATGAATGGATCTATGGATCGATTGATGGATGGACAGATGGAAATATTATGGATGAATGGATGGATGGACGGAAATTGACGGAAGACTGATGGACGGACGAATGACGAACAGTTCGAAGAATGAACGGTTGATGAACGGTTGGACTGACGAACGGACAGACGCATGGACAGACGGATGAACGTATTGATGAATGAACGGATATATAGATGGATGGATGGATGAATAGATGAATCGATCGATGTATGGACGGATGGATGGTCGGATAGATTGGCGGGAATATATATGGATAAATGGATGGACATATAGACAGACGAACACTTGGGAAAATGTACGTACGGATGGAAAGACGGATAGATAGACGGATGGATTGACGGGTATATAGTAGATGAATGAACGAATGTGTGGCTGAATTGATGAACTAACGAACGGATGGACTAATGGATGGATGGGCGAACGGACGAATGGACGAATTGGTAGAAAAATGTACAGAAAAGGAAAGGAGAATCATACATGCATACAGACGAAAAAATAAACAGATGGATAGACTAACAAATTAGCGAGGGAGACGTACAAAGGGACGAGCAATAAAACGCACGAATGAGTACACGAAATTACAGAAAGACACATAATCCAACGTACCGCAAGATACACAAAAAGAAATGTAAAGACAGATAAAATCCTAACAGAGCGATGGACGCACCGACAGACAAAAACCCCTACAAACTGACAGACGAAAGAAAAGACGGAACGAGACAGATGGATTTCGTAGATACAAAGAGATGCACGTCAGGAAAAAGGATTAAGATAAATGCGCAGATGGAGACCAAAAGAACACCCGGACGTTCATATGAAAGAATGAATAGACACAGGAATAGAAAAGCAAATAAAAAATATAAAAGTTCGTACCGTCTAATCTGCCTAATCTGACTCTTCTGGCAATTCCGACTACTAATATATGCTGCATGTAAATTAGATTACTCCCGCCCAACCCGGCGCAGGACATAAAAACAAACACAAAAACGCCTCACGAGAGCGCGCTCTACAATTGCGCATAACAATTGTAAATATTCGTATGTGTGTGGGTGTGTTGGTGTATTAGTCTACCAGCTGTTGGCGCATGAAAACGAGCCAAGTCGCAAGCGTGATTGTGTTGATGTTTAATTCTCTGTTGCTTTAACATTTTTAATTCCTGTTAATAGCATTGGGCACATGGCATAGGGGAAAACCGCACGCACACACATATATCAACACGCACACATGTTCACACACACACACACGCAATCGCATTCACATTATGTACATGTGTGACTGCGAGCGCGAAATTGCCGGCTGGTCGGTGGTGCGTTGCATGGCGTCTGCCAGCCGAGCGTAAGATTTAAATTGGCGGCATTGTGCATGTGTGTACATTTCTGCGGTTCAAATGTTGAAATGAATTGTTTTTCGCCATTTGCCATGCTGCCTTCAATGTTGTGCTGCCTTCTCTCTGCTACTTCAGCTCCTTCGGGTGCTGGCTGCTGCAATATTTGTGGTGTTTCACCTTTGGCTGGCGCGCGCTTTATTCAATTTCAACTGCCAGCCACAGCAGCCAACACACATACAACAACATATTGTTCAAATATGTATACGTTGTGTGTGGTTTTTATGTGTGTGTGTGAACAGTCAGTGGGGCCTGCGTCCGATGGCTGGCTGTGACGTCTTATCGGCGCGACGTATTGTACCGAATGCGTTGTAAGCCCATTAAACGCTGTCAATGGCAGATATCGCTGTAAAAAAAGGACAAATCGTGAATGAACCTCAGCAGCCTCCGCTTAGCCGCAGCAAATCGAAACTAATACAGCACATTAAATGTAATCGTGTGAACCGCCATTAACGGCAATGTCAGCACTTTGCGCCAACACCTCGCACATTCCCAATGCCCGCCGCACAGCACAACTCACCTCACTCGGCCGGCGCGCTCCTTGCAAAACATGCAACTTGATGCTGGCGCTTGATGCTTGATTGGACGCTTTTCCCTGTTTATGACCGTGTTGGATTTTATCGACAATGTTTTGTTTACGGCGCTTGTTTTCCATTAAAGTTACTGCCAAGCACTTGTCTTTATCGGCATCGAGCTGTGACCTTGAAACTTTTCGACAAAAACACGTGTAACTTTACCACTTACTGCACCATAAAAATCACTTCAAAAACTTTCTTTGCAATTTTTCACGAATGTAATCGTTGTGTGTTATGTATTTATGATGCCGTTATATTGTTGTTTGCATAATAAATAAAGGATTGATTTTTCAAAGTTCTAGCTTTTCTGTTAAAAAAGCGTGCAATCAACGATTGCAGAAGTTTTACAATATTGTCAATTTGTTAAAAATTTTAGCTCATTTAATAGCAAATAATAAAAATTACCAAGTAAATGCTTCATGAATTGAAACAAAATTATAAAATGCAAAATTTTGAACAAAGAACCGAATACACGCTGCAATAATCCAAAAAAATTGATATAAAAATTACGAAGAGCAAACAATGAAGTATAATTAATAATTAATTAAGCTAGAAGTGCAAAATTAATTAATAAAAATAAACTTTTTCAGCACGCAATTCATGACTTATGTACCTACATAGTTAATAGTTACTCATACGACCCGTACATATACTTAAAAATGAGCTTAAATTCTTTAGTATCATCCAAATTGACTGTGCAATTGCTGGTTTAACTTAATATTTTTGTGTGGTGACTATTTAAAGTATACGAAATCGATTTGTTAAAATATATATTCAATTATTGTAATGCAAAAGCATCTGCAACTCAATTTAAATTTCAATATAAAAGCGAAATCACAAAAATTTCAAATTATATTATATATAATTTTATATTTTTTATATATATATTTTGTTTTTATATTGTAACGATAAGACAGTTTGTCGCTGTGCAAAGCAACCCTGTCGCTACGCGCCGTGCTATAATTCAATCTGGCAACGACGGCCGCGACAATGATGGCAACTTTAGTCCAATCTGGCAATGATGGTCGTGATCATCATGGAAACCTTTAGTCCACTCCGGAATGTGCGAGAACGATCTGCGCGATGGCCGGACAGGTATAAAAGACAGCCGGGTGCGGCGCAGCGAGTCAGTCTGATTTTGACTAGTGAAGGTGCCACACGGAGTAATTGAGCGAATAATTAAGTGTAAAGACAGTAAAGTGTAAACCTGTGAAATAAAGTGATTGTTGGTTTATTTTATTGACTGCGGTTGAGCAACTAAGTGTGTTTTATTTTCAAATTACGCAATCCAGAGATACGTACTAGCCCACTAAAACTCATATTCGTAACAATATATATTATTTTATATTTCATTGTAAAGAGAATTTCACAGGCTACAAGATGGTAATAAAGTAATTGTAGTTTAGTAATGAATTTTTTCGAGAAAAAAATCCGTTAAAAAAAAATTTTATAAAAAAATTTTGTTTATAAAAAAATTTTTTTTTTAGTTTAAAAATTTTTATTAGTACATTTTACATATCTAATGTTGTACATTAATAGAAAGGTAAGAAAAAGACCTTTCGTTTGATACCCATATCGTTTATATCAGTTTGAGATTAATTGAGTTTGTTTAATAAAAATTTTTAACTTTGACCCCGAGCCACGCCTTTTATGGGCCTTTCCCACGCAAAATTTTTAGTTTGTTAGATGCAAGAGCCAGCCGTCTATATAAAAGCATACTCATTTATTTTTTTCACGAGGGCTCGCTATACTACATTTACGCCTCGACGAAAGTGGGGTTTTTGAGACATTTTTGTCGAAAACACAGTTTGAATGTATTTTTTTTGGATTGGTGTCTTAAGCAAATTTGTTGGTCGTTCAAATATCTACAAACTTGCCGAAGACAGTAAAGCGATATTCGGAACGATTTAGGACCTATTAGCATTTAAACGTTCGAAGACTTAAGCGACAAACTTGACGAAAATTACCAAACTTCAAAGTCGGATTTCTCTTAAACTAGAGCCAATCCAGCCAAACGGCTGGTGGATCTCAACTCAGTATACCTATAGAAAAGTCGCTCAGTAGGTCCCCCACTTGTTGCAATTTTCGACTTGCACAGTGTAATTTTCTCTAGTTTTTTAAATACAAGTTCATTAATGTTACTCATACGACCCTTTTAGTTTATTAAATAAGCTTAACCCAGACAAACTTGGACAAAATCCATTATTTTGAAACTTTCTCAATATTCTGTATAAATAATGAAAAATTTTCTTAAATTTTTTCAATTATTTATCCATTTGTTTTACTCATACGATCTGTTCAACATCAATAAATAAGTTTAATCATAGCAAAAGCCCACAATTTCTGCCATATTTGTACTTACATATATATACATATAAATCTATTTAAAATATCCTAATAATACCTATGAAGATATATCAATGAGTATGGCGAATTTTTTCAAATATTTGTAATAAATGTTACTCATACGACCCGATTAGACAATTAAAAGCGAGTTAGTTTATGTTAAATACCAGTAAATTATTGCTTTAAAATACCATTTTCAACCATTTATGTCTGTTTAGACTGTGCTAGTGATATGGTACAGTTTCTTTGCTAGCATTTTTCACAATTTTTCTACAACAACAACAATTCCTAAAACAAAATATCACATAAAATACAGTTTAATGAGTAAAAATTTCTATAATATATATGCCGATTTATATGGTTCTAAGTTCCTTGCTACTGATTATCTTAATTTGTTTAAGTAATTCTTTATTAAAGTTACTCATACGCCCCGTACAAAAATTCAAAATTCATTTCATTGCTTACAAATGCCATCCAAATACCGTTTTCGAGCTCTTTTGTCTGTCCTACCATTACTAAGTTTCTAAATTTCTATAATATATATGCCGATTTATACTGTTCAGCGTTCCTTGCGACTGATTATATTAATTTGTTTAAACAATGCTTTATTAAAGTTACTCATACGCCCCGTACAAAAATTCAAAATTCATTTCATTGCTTCAAAATGCCATCCAAATAGCATTTTCGAGCTCTTTTGTCTGTCCTACCATTACTAAGTTTCTAAATTTCTATAATATATATGCCGATTTATACTGTTTAACGTTCCTTGCTACTGATTATCTTAATTTGTTTAAACAATTCTTTATTAAAGTTACTCATACGCCCCGTACAAAAATTTAAAATTCATTTCTTTGCTTACAAATACCACCCAAATACCATTTTCAAGCTCATTTGTCTGTCCTACCATTACTAAGTTTCTAAATTTCTATAATATATATGCCAATTAATACTGTTCAACGTTACTTTCTACTGATTATCTTAATTTGTTTAAGCAATTCTTTATTAAAGTTAGTCATACGCCCCGTACAAAAATTTCAAAAATCATTTCATTGCTTAAAAATGCCATCCAAATACCATTTTCGAGCTCATTTGTCTGTCCTACCATTACTAAGTTTGTCAAATATAATTCCACATACTTATATACAAAAGAATATTTGTTTAGTCAATAATTGTGTTTGTTTACAAATCCCACTGACGTTCGTTATTAATGCTGACATTTAAACGTTTATCTAACCGTTTTTTGCACTCAACTGAAATCATGTTTTACCATTAAAAATCATATACTCGTACAACAAATACAATTTATAATTCTGGCAACCTCAAATGCCACCCTATCATGTTACCAGTCAGCAAATGAATCTGATAAACCTAACCCTCAGATTAAGTGTAAAGCACACACATAGAAAAAGGGTCACCTCAACCTCACAATGGAAACAGCCAGAAACAGCTCACATTTGAGAATCTCTCCATCATTCATGGATGTCGGGCAGATCAAAAGTGCCAACATACCAACGCCAAAGCAACAGCACAGCTAAAAGGGTCAGCAATTATTTAGTATCTCAATGTCAGAAAACGAAAATATGCTGCTCGATAATTTACAGCAACATAAAGGCAGACAAATAAAAAATATTACAATGACGGGCAAACGATTGAGGGCCGATATTGAGCTCCAAAAAAAGAAGAATATTAAAAAGCAGAAACAGCAAGCAGCATAAACAGCATGAAAAATTATTATTCCATCAGCACAAATGATGGCAAAAAAGTCAGCTTACAACAACCAGCTACAAAATATTCCAAAATATGTCAAGTAGCTGCGCCGGGTGAAGAGCAAAGTGTTGGCGCAGCCAAGCGAAATCATAATAAAACATCACAAATAACAACAACAAAGATAACCAAAGTAAATAAAAGTAATCAGATGCATTAGATAGCAAAGTTTTTCGGCAACTGCGACTAGCGCTTCGATTGCCCGAGCCACGTTCCGCTCACTGCTTTTCATATTTAGTAGAGTCTGGGGACACATAAACAAGACGCCGTAACACTATCTGCACGCACATAGCACCAACAATAAAAAACAGTAAAAAACAGTAAGAACAGTGGCCAGCGGCAGCGAAGTGCGAGCGCGTAGCTTGCAGAGCCGTCAGCAAGTGTGACGCAGTCAGTGAAACAGCATGAAATCTTAGTCAATATTTTATGCGGCTTTATGAACAATACACGCGCCCACGCAAACACACACAAACACACACATATACAGGCGTATTGTATTTAGTTTATCCAAAGCCACTAGCACGGAATGCAGGCGTCGTTCTATGTGTGTGTGTGTGTGTGTGTGTAAGTTGCTTCCGGTTGTTCTTGTGCTGTGTATTTTCTATTAAAGTTGGCCTTTTATTGTTTCTAGTCAACTTCTCACAAAGGGAAGTGGACAAAATTCTTAAAGCACCAAGAAAACTATTCCGCTGTCGTTTCACAAAAAAAAAAATCAAATAAAAAAATAAAAATAAAATTAAAAAAAAGTAAAAAATAATATAAAAAACTAAGAATAATACATGAATAGAAAAGCATAAAAACAAATGGTAAACTAAAGAAAAAAAAAGCTAAAAATAAAAAGCGTGCAGCTAGCGATTGTTGATGTTAAAAGAAAACCAAAACATTAAATTTCGGCCTAAAGGCTCTGAAAGCGGCGGCACATGTAATGGATTTGCGCAATAAAGTTTTTGTGGCGGTCACAATTCACGTTGCACGACGTCTACTAGCAACATTCTCACCCTCACTTTTGCAAAATCCTGTAATCCTTTCCGCATGACGATATCCCTTTTTCACAAGCCACGAATCGAATTTATGCTACTTAAATACCATTAACCGCTGTTTACAGTCACGCAGTTTTAGGTTTTTATAGTTTTTTCGGAGGCCAAACACAATCTTCTTGCTCAGACCTTTGACGTGTAATCGGAGTATGAACAGTGACGTAGTTGTGAAAATTGGGCCATTTAATTTTTATTTAAAAAAAAACGTTAATTTTAAACATATAATTTTTCTCTTTATTCACTGCACTTGGCAACATGGGGACTCAACAAGGCTTATTTAAGGTTTGCGCACGATGAAACTAGTGCACAAATAAATTCAAATTACTTCTGAACTAGTTAATATATTAAAATGAAAACAACGTTATATTAACAAAAGTTTTATTCATGTTTTAATTCATCAACAAAATATTTTTTTACATTAATTTTTGAGAAAAATTTCGATTTTTTCCGAAATGCCTCGCATTAAGCTTTTTATAGGGTTTTCAGAAATTTTTTTACTTGATGGCAGCCACTTTTTGGAAAAACTAGTAATGGGGTCAACAACCTGTTTTGTGCCTTTCATGGTACTTTTTATCAGAGCTCAATATCTTTCTATTGGTCTGAGCTCTTGGCAGTTAAGTGGATTCGCATATCTGGGTACAAGGGTTACATTATTCTTTTAGTATTACTTAACTGCTGCTTTACTGTATGGCACGCAGCCAAATCAGGCCAAAAGAAAGTAGAAACTGCGTGCTGCTTTGTGAATGGCAAAAGTTTTTTTTGCAGATACTCCTGGACATATATATCGGTGTTGATTTTTCCAGTTCTTACAAATGAACTGCTTCGTCTACCACAGCTACAGATTTCCTGCCACACCAAGAACTTCTTGGGGAATTTAGACTTCTTGTGGGTCTTATACTGCTCCTATACATTTCCTCTATGATCTGCAACATAAGAATCCACACCTGGAAGCTGTGAAAAGTCACCCAGTACTTAGGTTTCATCGTCTATAATGCAGCAATAAAAATTCCGTATGAAATCACGGTACAATATTTTGGCCCGCTCTATTGCCTCGCTGTTCTTGTTCGATTTTCTGTCTGAAACTTTTTGGACCTCGTACAACTTCAGCTCTTCCTCCTTCTGAACTTTTTTAACAAAAGTTTCAGAGCATCCTTGTTTTTCAGCCACTTTTGTGCCTAAAGCATTGGGATTTTTTTTCAAAAGAGCTATTACCTTCATGCCCATAGCAGGGTTAATTAACCCCCTTCTTTTTGCCACTTCTTTGTTTTGTATTAATAGTCAGACGTTCATTGTATACTTTAATAACAGATAAAACGGTATTTCGTGAAGCCCGTGCTTTTCGAGCAATTGCTTTGAAAGTCAAATTTGGATTTTCATTGCGCAGTCTAATAATTTTTTCACGCATTTCTATTTCGCTACTCATTTTGAAGGCAAAAACTATCGAATGATCTCAAAATTCGACCTGAGGGATTAGACATGTTTAACAAAACTATTTTTATAAGAAAAACATTTTAAATTTGAACTAAGAGAACACTATGATTAAAAACGTATGCACTTATGTTCTTTATTCCTAAAATCATAAAAAGCTCAGAAAGTATGTATATGCAACTTTGCCATGACATGTCAGACCAAATATGCTACCTCAAGAATTTTCTCGAAACTCAGCTCGCAAGTATTTTTAGTTTTCTTCAAAAACCTATGGAAATTAGTGAATATTAGTGTCCGACCGAAACCACTTTTTTGGGCCGAAACCGAAACCGAATATTCGGTTTTTTTTAATATTCGGCCGAAACCGAAACTTTCTAGTTGAAATAAAAATCATCATATCAAGCACTTTTTTCAACAAACGAATTTTACATTAAGTAAATAAAGAACAAACAAACAAACATAGCATAAATAAATAAATACTTATAAAAAAAAAAAAAACAATTTATTCATTTTTTAAAAACGTAAACATGAAAAAATCACCCTTTCGTACCTTACTCGCTAATACTCAAAATTAAATAATTTAATATTATATGCTAAAAAAAAAGTTTATTTACATTGGCGGCATCCAAATTACTCCTCCTTTCACTATATATCTGCTACACAATAAAATGTAAAAAATATACTAGAAAGTTTCGGTTTCGGCTATTCGGCCATTTTTTGGCCGAAACTGAAACCGAAACCACTTATTTGGGCCGAAACCGAAACCGAATATTCGGTCGGACACTAGTGAATATCCTATTCCTCAACTTTTCCTATCCTTCCTCTATGGCCACAGGGCCATGGTTGTAATGACGAATCGATCTTTAACACTAAAATGCCCAAGGTAGTCATTTTGACTACATTGAGGTCTTTTATTGTACATAAATAACTTTTATTGCATTGCTTTCTAAAAAAATTTTTTTGAAAAAAAAAAAAAATTTTTTAAAATGGCATAAATAAATTAAAAAAAAAAGTTTTGCAACATTTACCTTAAATGCCCAAAAGGAGTCATTTTGACTACCTAAAGCGTGTGCACACCAAAATCGGGACACTTTAAATCCCCTGTATCTTTTAAAATAAAACTCTTTGAAAAGTAAAATTTTAGATGTAAGTACTCCATGACTTGTTTTTCAATATCCAATTAAAAAAAAATTGCAAAACCCGTTTAATTAGTAAGAAAAAGGCAAACGAATACGAACGTAGAAAACTCATCTTGCACGAACACACTACGAATCCTAACCTCAGTATACGCCGAATTGCAAAAAAGCTAAATTTTGCTCCATCGACATGACTTCGTTTTATTTTTATATCAGAAAACAAGTGTCCCGATTTTGGTGTGCACACCCTTTATATAAAATTTTCATCAAATCTTACTGATAAATAGATAAATATGCATCTTCAATTGCGAACTATGCAAATTTCAAATAATTGCAAATATTAAAAAAAAATATCATGGTTTTGACCTCCCAAATTTTTCAACCCAAAATTCACTCACAAAATTCATTCACGAATTCCAAACTCAAAATTTCATTCCACATCCCATTGATGTGTAAAATACGCCATTATAATTAAATGGATTTACTTTGCAAACCATAAAAAAATAAAAATGAAATACCTATTTCATTTTAATCATGTGCATTTATTCATATTTGCTACTTAAAAACCAATAAAATAAAAAAAAGTCAGTAAATAATATTGAAGTCAAAATGACTACATATGAGCATTTTAGGTAGGTCAGATTATCGGGCATTCTAGTGTTAAAGAACATTCTGTTCATGTTCACATTAGCATGATCATTATCTTTTATCTGATAAATTAGTAATTCAATAACTTTTAGTGACTTTCTAGTCACTCGCTGACTAACTATTCACTGCAAAATGTTACCAGCGCTCCCCTCATTATTTCAATTCCGCCCCTGTTGCCACATATATTGCTGCCCATTCACATTAGCTTAACATGCCCGCTTCCTCGAAATGGAGCCATTTTGTGTGTTTGAATATTTTATTTTTACTGTCTGACCTTTTCCCATAGCTCAACGTCAACGTCGATATCAACAGCGGCAAAACTCGCTCAATGTGCCGCCACAATCGCCATTATGCCGTCTTTATCACTCACGCCGATTTAACTCTTTTCAACTGCACGCTCAATTTCCAATACCATTTCGAATAATGCCCCACTCCCCTTCCTTCCTGCCAACCCGTTAATGTGCCTGAATGGTGTCGACATCCGGTCAATGCTTGCACCAGAAATCGCTCAAAGCCATTTGCCACTTAACCAAAATTTTTTGCCGCTCAACGAAACGAAATGCAAAGCAAAAACAAAAATATTGCCACAATCTTATTTCGTTCTAAAAACAATTTGTATAATTTAATTTCCGCTTAGCGTAGATTGATCGTAAGCTTGATTTTCTCGCTGGGTCTGCTCAAGTAAAACCAAAATTTGTTGTTTATTTTTTTTATAAATTAGTTTGGCTGTTGTGCCTCAACCGGAGCCAAGTCGAGCGCAAGTTTGCGGCCTTAGTTGTCGGCACAAATGCTCGACTGTTGGACACACTGCGCCCCACATGACGAATTAATTAATGCAGTTTACCAACTTTGCAATTTGTGGTGCACAGCTTGCGTCGGTTGGCGGTTCAGAGCTGATTCGCTTTCAGTTTCGAACCAGGTCCAGTGAGTGAAACTGTTATTCTGCAATTTTCATTTGCAGCTGGCAGCTGACGTCAGCTGCGTAGATGCTCTTGCGATGTGTTATTGTAGTTTAATTTCGACTCATGAAGATTTGTTTTGTTTTGTTTATGTTTCGGATGAATGTTTACCAGCGCCCATACCTGCTTAGCTCAAATTCAAGAGTTCACTTATACGGTGCAGTTCTTGTGAGCATACTTGAAGATTTGTTAGACTGTGAAAATCCGAGTGGAAAACTTCTGAAAATTATATATATACACTTCTTTAAAAAAAAAAAAAACAGCTGCACAATGCGGTTTTCAACACATGAATCAAGCTAGAAGTATGTTATTTAATACAAATGTGGTTTAGTTGGCTTAGACAGGAGTTGGGCCAGAAGTTTGGCAAAGTGAAAGATTTCTGTGAAGGAAAAATAATGTCAATAGTTTTTACCAATTTAAACCTGAAACATGCAAATGCTGGACAATTGCTTAAAAAGAGGACGCATCTGTGTTTTCGTCATCCAGATGCGGTCAGCCAATTAACGAATATGTCTGATATGACCGGCTAGAAAACTGAAAAGAATACTGTGCTATGCTATCCTATGCTATTTTATGCTATGCTATGCTATGCTATGCTATGCCATGCTATGCTATGCTATGCTATGCTATGACATGCTATGCTATGCTATGCTATGCAATGCAATGCTATGCTATGCTATGCTATACTATGCTATGCTATGCTATGCTGTAATATGCTATACTATGCTATGCTATGCTATGCTGTAATATGCTATGCTATGCTATCCTATGCTATGCTGTGCTATGCTATGCTATGCTATGCCATGCTATGCTATGCTATCCTATGCTATGCTATCCTATGCTGTGCTATGCTATGCTATACTATGGTATGCTATGCTATGCTATGCTATGCTATGCCATGCTATGCTATGCTGTGCTATGCTATGCTGTGCTATGCTGTGCTATGCTATGCTGTGCTATGCTATGCTGTGCTATGCTATGCTATGCCATGCTATGCTATGCTATCCTATGCTATGCTATCCTATGCTGTGCTATGCTATGCTATACTATGCTATGCTATGCTATGCTATGCTATGCTATGCTGTGCTATGCTATGCTGTGCTATGCTGTGCTATGCTATGCTATGCTATGCTAGGCTATGCTAGGCTATGCTAGGCTATGCTAGGCTATGCTAGGCTATGCTATGCTATGCTATCCTATGCTATGCTATCCTATGCTGTGCTATGCTATGCTATGCTATGCTATGTTGTGCAATGCTATGCTATGCTATGCTTTGCTATGCTATGCTGTGCTATGCTATGCGTTGCAATGCTATGCTATGCTATGCTATGCTATGCTGTGCTATGCTATGCTATGCTATCCTATGCTAGGCTATGCTATGCTTCTTCTTCTATTTTCTGCGAATTTGCTATGCATTCTCATGCTTCTTTTTCTATTCTCTGCTAATTTGCTATGCTTTGTCAACGAATGCAAAGTATTTCGTTCAATCTAGAAGGTTGCAAATGTTAGAAAAAAAGGTTTCAAATGAAAATAAGTGGTCACTTGATTTCAACCCACCAAGTTCATAGATGCAATTTTTGCGCGTATCAGTAAATTATTTGCTCTCTGTGTTGAGCTTTCCTGTTAATAACTCGGCAGTCAATTATTTTCATTAAATTAAATTAAAATCAGGTTTTCAATAGAAAATCTTCTTTCTGATATGATTTACCAATATTTTAAATCCAGCTAAGATTCATGTTTTAAGATACCTGCAACTATTCGACAAGCAACATTTACTCCTGACAACTCCTTTCTTTCATTACCTTCTTGCCGCCTCCAATTGCCCCCTACTGCGCTCCTCATCCATGTGGCAGCTATGCATGAAATTCCATTCATATGGCCCGTTACCATTAACAAATGTATGCAAACTTATACAAATTGTGTCTACTTTATATGCAAAGCTTCGGCGCACCGGCCGAGCTGACTTTTTAATTCAACAAGACCGACAACATCGGCAACGGACGAGAACTGCCGCAAAAAGGTCCAACTGTTAAAAATTCAACAGACATAACAAAATGCGTCAGCGCACACCTTAAACACACAACTTATTTACTAACCTTTGGAGTTTTACCTTTAAACTTTATTTTTCTTACGCACCACAAATTGGCAAACAACATGTTTTTTGTTTTTATTTTTTTTGTTGTGTTTTTGCTAAATTTTAGCTATGCCTATTTACGCCATATGGGCAGAGCCATGTAATCCTACTAAACGGAGATTTTTGCCGTCACTAATGCAAGCAGCTTCACCGAAAGAAAATCCAACGTCGCCATTCGCAGTGGGCCCCATTTGCTCGAATTACTGTAATTACGAAAAATTATAATAAATTGTAAATGCATTCGGCTAAGTGCGCCAAAGGTGGCAAATTTGAATAATCAATGTAAATATTTGTGGCTTTTTTAAGCAAATTTGCACTTCCCATTATTTGCTTTGGCATTTGAGTGGTCAAAAGCAAACAAAAACCACAAATACCCACCGCCCACTTACATGCGGCAAGGCGCCAAAGCGGAAGAAACACAAATTCGGCTCTGAACACAAATTTGGCCCGGCTACTGAAAATCTATGAAACTTTAATAATGCCTAAAAGGCGAATGAGCGAGCAGTGGGCGCAAATAAGCAAATGTTTCAACGCCGCAACGCGCGCCACCAAAAAACCAAATTAAATATTTTATTTCAAGCAACAACTCGACAACCAATATGCGTGTGGCATATACAATATGGCTGCGAGCGATGGCATAGACAGTTGAATGGACGGACATGGAACGCGGAGCAGTGACGTGGCAGACAAATATTCGCGGGAGAAATTTAAAAATGACGTTGTATCACGGCCACTGTGGCTTCTAGTATACACTTGAGAGGAGTCTTAGAGGTCTTCAAGATGAAATCTTACTTGGATTTAAAGCCTCTACCACTTTGTGTTTAGAAGTTGCAAGCATTTAAAGTGGTACAACTAAAATTGTTTAAGAGACTAAATAATATATATCGCACACGCACTACAAAAGTGACACAACTCAAAATTTGTCATTTTCGGGTTTATGTGTTAATACTGTGCACAATGCATAAATCTACCAATCAGCAAAAGCTCAGTATATTTTGTCGTTGTTAACTGTTACAAAAATACAGTTAGGTCTCTTTTCATGTCAGAAGTTTGATGCTATTTGATTGCTGCAGCTCAATGCAAAAGAGTCCTAACTCAAATTGTGTCACTTTTGACGAAATACATTTTTGTTAAAGTTAATTTTAAGCAAAATTCTGACAATTTTTGTATAAATTTTTAATTTTTAAAATTAATTATGAATTTTCAAAATTTTTCGTTCAACTTTTTAACTGTCATTTATAATTATTAAATTCAGAAAAAGTGGCATAACTTGAAATAGTTCCGTAATTATTGAATTAAAATATCATCAAAACAGTCACAACTCAAAATTTTGGATTTTCTAGTGTAAAATTAAAAAAAAATTCTTGGAACTTATCAAAAAGCATAATCTGTAAGGATTTTCTACTGAACGGTCTATTCGTTATTAAAAAAAAATGTTTATTTAGCTCAAAAACAGTTTTTTGCGTTTCCTGAAAAATCACAAATTTTGAGTTGTGTCACTTTTGTTGTGCGTGTGCGATATGTACATGGATTTTTTCGGCCTTCCAGTACAAAATCGGGGAGTTTCTTCATTTTTGTATAGCTGCAAATTTTTACTATAATTTAATTTAATTTTTATTTATTATTTATTTAATTTTAATTTAATTTAATTTTTACCATAAAATATAAATAAATAAATATTAAGCTTCTTCCTCTTCTAACTTAGCTTATAGGCATTTAAATATTAGCTGCAAATTTTTAATATAATTTAATTTAATTTTTCTCATTATTTATTTAATTATTAATTATTAATTAATTATTTAACTAATTTAATTTTTACCATAAAATATAAATAAATAAATTTTAAGCTTCTAACTTAGCTTATAGGCATTTAAATATTTTATATATATATGTATATATACAAATATATGTATATATATTTAGCTGCAAATTTTTACTATAATTTAATTTAATTTTTTTTAATTTATTTAACTTTAATTTAATTAAATTTTTACCATAAAATATAAATAAATACATTTTAAGTTTCTACCTCTTCTCACATAGCTTCTAGGCATTTAAATATTAGCTGCAAATTTTTACTATAATTTAATTTAATTTAATTTTTTCATTTACTTAATTTTCATTTATTTTAATTTTTACCATAAAATATAAATAAATAAATTTTAAGCTTCTACCTCTTCTAGTTTAGGTTGTAGGCATTTAAATATTTAGCTGCAAATTTTTACAATAATTTAATTGAATTTTTTTATTATTTATTTAATTTGAATTTAATTTAATTTTTACCATAAAATATAGATAAATAAATTTTAAGTTTCTACCTCTTCTAACATAACTTATAGGCATTAAAATATTAGCTGCAAATTTTTACCATAATTTAATTAAATTTTTTTTATATTTAATTTTAATTGAATTTAATTTTTACTACAAAATATAAATTAATTAATTTTAAGCTTCTACCTCTTCTAGTTTATGTTATAGGCTTTTAAGTATTTTCCACTGACTTTTGGATTTTCATGCTTCTTCTTTGGCTCAGCTTAACCCTTCTACTATCAAATTCGTGTCTTTTGAATTTCCAGCTTGTTTGGTATAGAAGTTATCAACATTTTTAGTTGTATAATGCTTACTGTATGAGGCTTATGTGGGTCCCGAACATGAAGGAATTATGGGTAACGAGACCTCAGACTTGGAAGGCATGGAAGCAATTGGAAACATGGAACAAATCGCATGAAAACCCAGCAACGGTGTAGCACGGATAGGAAAAGTAAAGTGAAATTAAAGTGACTAGTGAACCAGTAAAGTAAAAAAAAGTAAAGTAATAAGAGGAAAATTGTAAATAAAGTAACTTAAGTACCACATTGCTTTGAAGAATTTCAGTGCCTTCTATTCGGGCACATTCCAGTGATACGAACTACTAGCAAAACACAAATTCATAACAATAGATATTTCACATTTAAATTCTGTCATTGATCGAACTTAATTATTCATTTGTTATTTTTAACTTATTTATCATTTGATTACATTTCCCCACCATAACAAATTATTTTTCATTGTCTTTTATATTTTCAATTTAAATATTCGTTTCCGCTCTTTGCAATACACACACACAAATGCAAAAATTCTACGCACACTCACAATTGTTATCGATGTCGTTTTTTTTTCATCTGCACACTAAATACTCAACGCGTTGTATTTTTCTTGTTGTTGTTGTCTCATTTGCATATACCGGTTTTGCATTGGTTTTTGTCGCTGGTGCACCATTTTTTTTGTCGTTGTATGCGCGCCAACAATTTCCACTCGACGCTTTTGCTGTTTTTTCATCATCACACTACAACGTTGTTGTTGCTGTTGTCATCAACGTTTGTTGGTTGCTGGTTCTTTGGCAATTTATCTGCGTTGCTATCTGTGACCAATGCAGTCACGGTCAGTTTTTGCTTTTACTTTTGGCACAAAAATAAAGTAAGATTTTTTACATTTTTCTTTTTCTTTTTTTTAACCCTTTCGCTACAGATTTTTACTGGGGGAAGTTAAAATTTTCATTTTTACGTCTTAGGCTTCTATGTGGTTATATTAGCAACATTCCATAAGAAATTTTTTAATGTTTATACTCGGACCTTGTATTTTAGAGTGTTTTTCTATGAGAGCAACCACATCGTTGTGGCTGTAAAAATTACTTAAACATACAACTTTTTACGCATAACGAAAATTTGAATATTTCTTCATGAACTTCAGCCAAAATAAAAAAAAGTATGTTAATTGAAAGAAAACGTCAAATTAAAAAGTTCTCTAATTTCTTCTGCTTCTTTTTCCTTTACTATGTCAAGATATACCATTAAAAAACGTGTATACTTCTCTTCTTTCAACTTAAGTATTCAGTTTATTAATTTCGTATTTTTCCTAAAACTTCAAACTATTCTAAAGACCAACAAAAAAATTTATTCTTGCGACCGTAGAGGATGCAGACGTCCATAAAGTAGCATGTTGCCATATGGCAACAAAATAGCGAAAGGGTTAACAGAAGAATTCCAAATTCAATATATGTGGGTATGTACATATGTGCTCAAATTATAAATAATAATTAAATTTTCAATGCTTATACTATAAACCGATTTTGCTAATTTCTTGTCTGCAATACATAAATCAAAATAACACAACAATGGAAAAATTTAAACACAATTCGAACTGGAACTTGTTTGAAATCATTGAAACTGGTTCCTCAGTGTATGATTTTAAATTATCTACACCACAAGGGGTCACTTGAACCCCAAACACATCCCTCACGTTGCAGTCTAGTTGGGCCACATCGAGCGAGCAACGCTGAATGCAAAGTAGGAATCTAAAATAGAAATCCATGCAAAACGTATTAGAAAGCGCAACAGAAATCAAGAAGCGTCTACCAGGCATGTCATACAGAAACAGAGACACACACACACACACACATAGACATACAAACTTTAAAGCACGCAACGCCTTAAGTGCGCCGACGCTGGCAAAAAAAATGGCCCAGAACCTGTGGCGCTCGTTTAGGGGTTATCGAAATGTTGCTGCTGCTGAAACAACAATTTAACAACAAAAGCAACAACAAGCACCGGGGCAAACTTTTGAGCACAAGTCTTAAAGTAATCTACGGATTCATATTTATCCAATGTCTGCGCACAATAATGTGCCTTGCAGTTGTTGTTGTTGATGTTATTGTCTGAATTCTTGTGTGTTGAAATTTACGGTAGCTTTTAACTCAACCACACACAAACCAGCACACACTCACATACTTACATTTAGGCACATTTTGACACAGTTGTTCGATATTGCTGCGAGGACGCTGTGAATGTCAAAGTCCCATCAACACCCAAAACGATTTCAAAATTGCTTTATGTATGTGTGTGTGTGTGTGTGTGTGTGTTTGTGGTTTCACTAGTAGTAATGGCTCGTAACGGCAAAGTTTTGTGGCGCATATTTTGGGATTTTGGGCACATTTGCACCAACTTCAAACCCTTTGGCCAAATGACATTCTAAGCTGTGCGCTTCACGGCCTTGACTGTTCGCTCACTTCCCTCGCTGTTGTTGGTTGGGCGTTATTTGTTATTAGTGCCAAAAAGCAAACCAAGAACAGCGCATACATTTGCATAACATTATGAAATGAAATATACTCGCACACACACACACACACACGCACTCACACTACCAAAAAAAAAAACACTACCACGTCACGCACACAACATTTGCATGTATGAAAATGTGTCCAAATGAAATAGCAGCCACTTGAGTGAACACGAAATCAATAACTCACAAATTAGTAAATTTCTAAATGCTGCGTTAAATTTTCTAACAACAGCATTCACTGCACACAATTTCGATCAATGCGCCCAATTCGTTGCTCAAACGTTTCGCAACCATATCCTTTCTCGCTTTGGTGCAGCTTCAATCCTTCGCTTCGTTGTTTTTGCTTGCAAACATCAAACATGCCGCAGCATGGTCCATCGGTGTCTCGTATTCTCGTACCCGATGTCAACAATGCGTCGCTGGCGTATGATTTCCTTGCCCTGCCGACACGTTGTCAGCGTTTTTTTTTTGGGGGGCGAGTGCACGCTGTGCAATCGAGTGCAAAGAATCGCAAACACAAAAGCATTATTTCGACTATTGAAGTATTTGCAGCAGTCGAGTGAAACTATTTTTAATAACCCACGTTCTGGGTTCGGTGTGTCTGTGCCTGGAAATCACTGCTCAAGGACTTGCAACGCAAAGTTGTGTGATAGCGTTGGGGTGCAAAAATTGCTTAGGTAACATCGTGCGACAAAAATTAAAAAAATGTGTCACACCGAAAAAAATCCACATGAGCGTGAAACTAGAGACCAAACATAGTAATACTGCGTACTCAGTTTTTCATTTCTACATCCTTTGCCCTTTTAAAAGGACTTCAAAATTTTGAAGGGGATAAAAAATAAAAAAAATATAAAAAATAATTAGCCTCGTTAGAATATGGCAATATGTATATCAAATGAAAGAGGAAAGGCTCAAGAATTTAACTAAAATTGATTTTTTATCTATTTGTAAAAAAAGGATACGAAAAAGGCCTTTGAAAATTTTAATCCTTTATATCCTTGAAAATTTATATAGAATTTTCTTGAAAAGTAAGTATGTTAAAACCCAAAATCTCCTTGATCACTTGTCAAAAAGATTCAAGAAAATTCTGTAAAAATTTTCAAGGATATAAAGGATTAAAATTTTCAAAGGACCTTTTTCATATCATTTTTTTACAAATAGATAAAAAATTAATTTAATTTAAACTTTTGATTCCTTCCTCCTTCATTTGATATACATATTGTTATATTTTAACGAGGCTAAGTATTTTTTATATTTTGTTTAATTTTGTATCCCCTTCAAAATTGTGAAGTCCTTTTAAAAGGGCAAAGGATGTAGAAATGAAAAACTGAGTACGCAGTATTACTATGTTTTGTCTCTGGTTTCAGGCACATATGGATTTTTCCCGGTGTGAAAAATGCTGTCGCACGGTGTAATCAACAGGAATGAATGATGATAATGCTGACAACTTTTAAATCAAACAGAGGCAATTACATGGAAATTTAATTTGGACTTGCGAAAAATTTGTGCATGCATCAGTACAATGAAGTTTAGCATTTTGTCTTGTCTTACGACTCATATTAAATTTATGCCTCTATTGTTTTAAAGTTTAATTATCAAAAATCAAAACTACATAGTTGCATTTTTTTCACAAAAATTTGTTTTAAATGTTTACCTACATATTACTTCTATGTATTTGGTCTATGAAACTGCATATTTTTCAAGTGTTAGTTAGTTTGGGCTAGGGGAGGAGGGGACCTTCAATTAAACGCCATCACCGAACGGCAATTTTTCTTCCAGACTTGGAGGTTTTTCCGTCAAAAGCGCACTTGTGAGTTTCTTATAATTCTTATCTACTTCTGGCGAATGCCGATAGAAGTGGACGAGTGTTTAACTATTCCCAACTAAGAATCGAATCTAAAGCGTTTGATGCAATAGCTCGCTGGACTATCGAGACCGACTAGTCCCAAGAGAAAGTCAGAAAAAATATCTCTGAAATTAGAAAAGGGATATCTTTGCCGAATGGTCGAAATATCACCAAGAGAAGGTCGCCTGGAGAAGGTAGACAGCAAAGAACATTTCTTCTGGGTATGTTTCACCTTCGTAGAATGAAACTGAACACTTTGTGTTCTGATGTTATAGAAATATATAAAATGCCTATAGCAACAACGTGTGTGATCTTCTAAGATTTGTCAGAAAATAGAGGACATTTGCATAGCAGCACAGAGCCCTTCTTTCTTTTCACTCTGATGCTGTTTCTACCCTATTTTTCCATTTTCCTCAACTTTCTACGCCCTTCCTGAGCTTTACGTACAATGGACTACTAAACTTGGGTGCTTGAGTGCTTTCTTAGACTAAATTTTGGGCTCAATATCACATCTAATCATCCATTCAATTTCATGGCAGACTAATATAGATAAAAAATACTAAAAATGTTTTAAAACATTTGTTTAATTATACAATTGAATGAGATCAATCATTTCGCCTTTAAATCATTTTTGTAAATTTTTTTCAACTGCAAAATTGGTAAAAAAATTTTTGTAAATTTCACATCTAATCATCCATTCAATTTCATTGAAGACTACATAAAAAATATTAAAAATGTATTAAAAAATTTGTTTAATTTTACAATTGAATGAGATCAATCATTTCGCCTTTAAATAATTTTTGTAAATTTTTTTAATCTGCAAATTTGGCACATCAATTTTTGTAAATTTTACATATAATCATCCATTCAATTTCATTGCAGACTACATAAAAAATACTAAATATGTATTAAAACATTTGTTTAATTATACAATTGAATGAAATCAATCATTTCGCCTTTACATAATTTTTGTAAATTTTTTCATTTGTAAAATTGGTAAATAAATTTTTGTAAATTTCATATCTAATCATCCATTCAATTTCATTGCAGACTTCATAAAAAATACTAAAAATTTATGAAAACATTTTTTTATTTACAATTGAATGAGATCAATCATTTCGAGTTTAACTCATTTTTGTAAATTTTTTCATATGCAAATTTGGTACAT
Organism: Melieria picta; assembly: GCA_964056695.1. NCBI lineage: Eukaryota > Metazoa > Arthropoda > Insecta > Diptera > Ulidiidae > Melieria > Melieria picta. Next base: position 9,916,141 of record OZ057399.1, on the reverse strand, counting down.
ACATTTTTGTAAATTTCACATCTAATCATCCATTCAATTTCATTGCAGACTACATAAAAAATACTAAAAATGTTTTAAAACATTTGTTTAATTATACAATTGAATGAATCATTTCGCCTTCAAATAATTTTTATAAATTTTTGTTTAATTATTCATTTGAATGCCATCAATCATTTCACCTTCAAATCATTTTTGTAAATTTTTTCATCTACAAATTTGGTGCATAAATTTTTGTAAATTTGGTTCCATCTGATTGGTGCACTAACCAGAGACTATGACGAAATAAACAATGGAGCCTCAATATAAAAATCTTCAATGTCCCAAACCTTCAACTATTTGAGAGGAATAAATCATGTTTATAAACTTCCTCACTTACATAAAGTTTCATCATTTGCAATGTCGGTTCAATTGTAAAAACTCGAAAAGTCCTCCAACAAAAGCAAAAATCTTCAAAGTTTTACCTAAGTAATTAATTTTTACCTATAAGTAAGGAAATCTCCTAATCTGGTAAGACCAACAAATGAACAAAATGAGCAATAATTATTTGCCAAAAATTCTTCGCAGAACCAAAGCTTTAGAAATACAGCAAAGTTTAGGTCCATTCGATTCGTGTACAACAATGGCCATTAATCCTTCCTTTAAAACTTTGTTTCTGTGTTTCTTAACAATTGCATCCATTCAGCACTACCACAATAGGGACAATTTATGAGTATTGGCTCTTGTTAAAAAAAGGATGTTATGGATAATTAGGCTTTTACTAGTTTGCTGTATCAATTCAGAGGTCACAAACCAACGAAATTAATTTTCTATTAAAAAACAACTCACCCCATAACCTAACTCGATTCACTCCAAAACTAAACCGTTCAGTGCATTTTAAATATTTTGTTTCTCTTTATTTGTTTAATGCAGAATACAAAAATCACATCCATAGAGATAAATCGATGCACAAAATCATTTTCTCTTCTATTGTTTCTCTTTCTATTGAATAAATTTTTGTTCGCAAAAACTACAATGCCGACGCAGAGAATCTCGATGTAGATTTCTATTTTCATTGAATATATTTTTTTTTGTTACAAAAATTACTTACATACAATGTCTATAACAACAAAATCTAAAATAAATGTTGATTGCATTTTGAAAATATTTTATATACATTTATCATTATTCACAGTTTTAACTCAATTATTGATCGAATTCCAGTTGTCACTGTTCACTTATTTGTCAATGTATCAATAATTTTTTGTTGATTTTTAAATTTCAATTTAAATACTCGTTTCCATTCTTTGTCGCACACAATAAATATGCAAAAATTTTTTATACAAACACCCACACACACACACAGAAAAAAAATTTTGCTAATGCATTTTTTCATCTGCGCGCTAAATAATTGACGCGTCAACGTGTCGTCACTGCACTCTTTGATTTGTTGTTGCCACGTTTTCATGCGGTTTTTGCCGCTGCTGGAAACATTTTTTGTCGCTATTTGTCTGCGGTTCGCCAAAAATTTGCACACTTTTACGTTTGTTGTTTTTTCAACGCCACACTTCAACGTCATTGTTGCTGCTGTTGTTGTTAGTTTGTTGATTGGTAGTTGTCTGGCACACCAACCGCGTTGTTTTCTCGCTGGGGATCACGTTTGGCTTTAACGAATTTATGGCAATTTCACAGCAATGTCAGCCATTGTTCACTGTCGTTGTTGTTGCCGGTAATACTTTAATCAAATATTCTGCTGTTGTGTGCGTCGAGTCTGATTAAACTTGCAAATGAAATAAATTCCAACGCAGACAGTCGAACAAGTGTTAAATGACAAAACGACAACTTAAAGTCGCTACAAATGGAAAATATAATTCGAAATCTTGCAGTTGGCTTTGCTCGTTTGTCTGTTTGCCTTTGCGCCTATTAACCAATTTGGCAATTTGTGCGCAAGTAATTACGCCGCCGATAGGACCAATGAAGGATTCTTCATACCCTTTTAAATGCCGCCGATAAAACGTATCGAAACAAATGCTCGACTCGACTCGACTCGACACGACACGACACGACACGACACGGCCCACAATCATCCACAGTCATAGTCGAAATCGCAGCACACCAGCAACAATAACAATAAAACCAGCCAATTATAATATAAATGTAAGTTGCGTATACGCAGCGTGGTGCGAGTGTGAGTGTGCTCGTTTGGCGCGCACAAAGCGACGCGCAATAAGTTAGTTAACGTTCGAATCGGTGCAAGGGGTGCATGGTACGTGTTAAGGAGGTATTTGTATATGGCTGTGAACGAATATTGATGAAAATTTTCTTGTAAACAAAAATATTGTCAACAAAAATATTTACGTGATAGACGCGCACATATACAGCTGTAACTGCTAAAAATTAAAGGCTAGTTGTATGTGCTATGGAAATAAGTGCATTAAAATTAATGCGCAGAGAATTTTCGATAATGCTTACATCATGGTAGGACTACAAAATGCAAAGCCACTTTGCCCCCCCCCATTAGGCAATGCAACCACTGACCTAATGAAGTGCCAGTCTAGTTTGTTTAAGTAGCTGTCCGAATCGTCTCTGGTTTAGTGAGCGTCAGGTTTGTCTAACCATGCTGCAGGTGTGTTATTTCAATCAGAGATTATTTGCTTTAAGGTTTAACTGACACCAGAGTGATGTCAATGGCCAGAGAGAATGTGACTGCCTCAACAAGTTTTTTTTTATCTTGCAAATTAATCGACCTCACAGTTGACTGCGATACTTTTGTGGCCAGGTATCCAATAGAGCTTAACCCCCAATTCATTTACTACAGTGCACAGTGATTCGTTCCATAGACAAAATTTATAGTCTCAGAATTTAATTCATTTGAAAGGTAAAACTCCAACTAAAAAAACCAAAAAAATCTGTGCAAAAAATTAATTAATGTGTGTGTAAAAGCGGCTCCAAGTCGAAAATTTGTTCACAAAAAAATGTAAACACATATTTTCTGTTTTTTAGTCCATTGAGTAAAAAAAAATTGTAAAAATACATGGTTGCCAAGAAGTTGCTAAAACTTTCAATATAGATTAAGAAATGATGTGGCCATTTTCGCTTTTAATGTTTTCTCAAATTTTGCAAAGCTCCTCAGCTTTTACTTCACTTTTATTTTAAATAAATTTTTAAATTAAAAATCTGAAAATTGGCAAAACTTAGAGAAAAATATCTAAAAAGTATGTAAAAGTATGTTCCTGAATTTCTTATATTTTAAGAATCATTCTTTTTTTATCGAATAATATTAACGCATCATCCGACATCTTTCGATCTCAGAATAGAATTCAATTTGAAAAGTGATCTAAACACCTATTTTTCGACAAAACATATTTTATTTATTCCTGAAAGTATGCAATCAGCATGAAAAATGAAAAAAATCTGCACAAATGCAAAATTTACATTTCTTATTATAATTTTTATTGCAAAACTAAAGGGTCCTAAGACAATTAAGTTACTCTTTGCAACTATCAATGTTGACGTTACCGATTAAATATAAAATCTGAAAAATCTAGCCAATACACTCGTTGCTATTGCTCACCAAAAATTACGAAAATTGCAAATTTAAGGCTCAAAAGTTTAAGTAAAACCAAATGGAGATTTCAATTCAGCAGACCATGATTAATTAGCATACCAAATTTGATTAAGAAAAGACCACGCCTTCTAGTTTTGTTCCGCGTTTGTATGGAGTCGAATCACTGTGCAGTGTAAAGAAGTAATCTATAACAAGCTTTGATGTGTTAAGTGACTATTTTAGTCTAGAGGCTCGATTTTGAGGTGATTTTAGGGCTTAATAAAAAACAACTGTAATAATTTTTATCATCCATGTTTTTATCAGTTTTTTATTGATACTTGAAAAGTATAAAAATGTATAATAGTTAAAAAAAAATTCAAAATTGATGTCGGTAGAGGCCGGCAAAGTAGGGACTTAAAAAAAGGTGTCTCCTTGTTAACGTGAACCACTCCTCCTGGTGATTTGAAACTTAAAAGTAAGATTATTTCTTATTAAACAAGGATGTCGAATTATCTGGAAAGAATTATCTGTAAAGAATTATCTGGACGTAGCCGATTTGAAAAAAAATTGTTGCACAAAATGGCATCTTTCTGAAAATAAAAGTTCTTTTTTTATTCCTTTTCAACTTTGGTAATTTTTTACAAATAATTTAAAACAAATTTCAAAAACCTCTATGTCGAGACAATTTTGGATAGTATTAAGAAAGTACAAATAAAAAATTTAAAAAAAAAATTAAAAAAAATTAAAAAAAATTAAAAATTAAAATAAAATTTAAAAGTAATTATAATTTCATTTTTAATTATAATTATAATTATGAATATTGATGAAAATTGTCTTGTAAACAAAAATATTGTGAACAAAAATAATATTTATAATTATAATTATTAATTAGTTAGTTATAATTATAATTATATGATAATTAATTTAAATTATAATTATAATTATTTTTAAAAATTATTATTAATTACACCGTGCGACAGCATTTTTCACACCGGGAAAAATTCATATGTGCGTGAAACTAGAGACCAAATATAGTAATATTGCGTACTCAGTTTTTCATTTCTACATCCTTTGTCCTTTTAAAAGGACTACAAAATTTTGAAAGGGATAAAAAATAAAAAAAATATAAAAAATACTTAACCACTTTAGAATATGGCAACATGTATATCAAATGAAAGAGGAAAGGCTCAAGAATTTAAATAAAATTAATTTTTTATCTATTTGTAAAAAAATGATATGAAAAAGGTCCTTTGAAAATTTTAATCCTTTATATCCTTGAAAATTTATATCGAATTTTCTTGAAAAGTGAGTATGTTAAAACTCAAAATCTCCCTGGTCACGTGTCAAAATTTCATTGCTCTAACTTTATTGGTTCGCAAGTTATTAAAAAAAAGGGCGGAAGCTGCAAGTCCAATGAAGTACAAAAATTCTAATTTATTTGAGTATCAGTATTTTAAATAATAAAAAGATACAAAATTAATGAAAAGAGAATAATGACATTTTGACACGTGATCAAGGAGATTTTGGGTTTTAACATATTTTTTTCAAGAAAATTCTATACAAATTTTCAAGGATATAAAGGATTAAAAAAAAAAAAAAAAAAAATTTTTTTAATTTTTGTCGCACGGTGTTATTATTAATAATAATTATTATTATTATTAATTATAATTATAATTAATTTAAATTATAATTATTAATTATTATTAATTAAAATCATTAATTATATTAATTGTACTTAAAATTTAAGTTATATTTAAATTTAATTTATTTATAATTGTAATTATAATTTCAATTTAATTTATAATTATGAATTAATTTATAATTTAAATTTAAGAAAGTACAAATAAAATTTAATATTAAGTAAGTAACTCGGTTCATTAGAACTTGAGATATCATGTTAACCGTATCAAAAAAAGTAGTTTCGAGAAAAACGTGTTTAAAGCTTATAGTCTCATTTCGGGCAGTCTGAGTGGCGCGTCACAGAATTGACTATAAATTAAAGGTCTAAACTTTGAAACTATGGAAAAAAAATCGATTTTTTCGCATTTCTAGACCAGAATACTTCCTTACATACACCATCGAAGAATTTGATTGCTGCCTGGCTATCTGAGTAAATTTAGACTTGGTTGTATTTTTTCTCCTTAAACCCACATTTAAGATAATGTCTACGTCAAAGCTCCAGTAACGATTCACCACCATATCCCATGTTCGCAAAAGACATAAAGTATTTTACGTGCAACACTGTAAAGTTGCGCTCTCGCTCTCACCCTTTCACTTTTTAAACTTTCAAATACCACACCGTAGGCAACAACGCATGCCAGCAGTGCACAACAATGCCAAATGAAACGCAATCACTCCCGTTGCACGGCACAAAGGTGTAATAAGTTTGCCATTGCCGCATGCCACACCTACGAACGACACCAGCAGCCAGCGACCGGCGCGCATACGTTGGCGGCAAAACTTTGCCACAACAGGCAGCAGTGCAATAATGCGCACACAAATCACTTCACACAAATCTGACTAATACTGCAAATCGAACAGAAATGCACAACAACAACAAATAACAACGAATGTGAAGGGGGGAAAACATGCAAGAATGCCAGAGAATGCCAACACGTTCTGTGCGTCGTTGTGTGTGTTTTTTGTGTGGGTGTGTATGTAGCTGTGGGCACTCACACACTCACACATTCCGCTTACTTTTAGCTAAATGGCAACCACACATTTTTATGGAAATTTGCAGCCGGCGCAGAATCTACGTGTTTTGGGCAAAGGTCGCTGCACAAAAGGTGGGCGCAGCGTTGCATATAAATTACACAAACTAGTTTAAATTTTGAATGCGCTGCGTGAATGCCAACAATGGTCGGCAGTGGCGCGTAACTTTGCCCATCGGTTGTGTCGTTTATGCGTTGCGCTTTTGCATTTTTAGATGGCGCCGTTCGCGTCTTAATGGCTTAGAGACAAATGCAGTGCGGCTGAAGCGAGTCGATGATCGCTGCGCTGGTTGATGGTGAGGCAATTAACAGAGATTTCGCTATTGCAGTCAGACACTGGCCGGCCTACAGTCAACTCTGACTCCTTTGTGGACTGCCCAAAAAAATGCCATACAGTACACACACCAACACACAGACACACATTTACTTTCAGCTGTCAATGACCAATCACAGCACATTGTCTCTTGGGTTTGTTAGCATTCGTTGATTGCTTTCCCAGACACATTTGTACATTTGGAATTTTGCTTTTATCCACAATGGCATTTATGTTATGTACGTAATAAATTTTTGTCCCAACATTTGTGAATATCTTTGGCTTCTTTGCTTGCACATTTGCTTAATGGGTTCATTCGCTGCACATATCTCGCCATTGTTCGCGAAACGCTGTTAAACACTAATGTTGCAAAAACCAAATAGAAAAGCATAAAAAGCCAACAGACCAAACAATAACACCGTGCGACAAAAAATAAAAAAAAATTTCACACCGGAAAAAATCCATATGCGCGTGAAACTAGAGACCAAATATAGTAATACTGCGTACTCAGTTTTTTATTTCTACATCCTTTGTCCTTTTAAAAGGACTTCAAAATTTTCAAGGGGATAAAAAATAAAAAAAATATAAAAAATACTTAACCTCGTTAGAATATGGCGATATGTATATCAAATGAAAGAGGAAAGGCTCAAGAATATAAATAAAATTGATGTTTTATCTATTTCTAAAAAAAGGATACAAAAAAGGTCCTGTGAAAATTGTAATCCTTTATATCCTTGAAAATTTATATATAATTTTCTTGAAAAGTTACTATGTTAAAACCAAAATCTCCTTGATCACGTGCCAAAATTTGATTACTCTAACTTTATTGGTTCGAAAGTTATTAAAAAAAGGCGAAAGCTGCAATTCTAATGAAGTTCAAAAATTCTAATTTATTTGAGTATCAGTATTTTAAATAATAAAAAGATAAAAAATCAATGAAGCGAGAATACTGAAATTTTGATACGTGATCAAGGAGATTTTGGGGTTTAACATACTTACTTTTCAAGAAAATTCTATGTAAATTTTCAAGGATATAAAGGATTAAAATTTGCAAAGGACCTTTTTCATAACCTTTTTTTACAAATAGATAAAAAGTCAATTTTATTTATATTCTTGAGCCTCTCCTCTTTCATTTCATATACATATCGCCATATTCTAACGAGGTTAAGTATTTCTTACATTTTTTTCTTTTTATCTCCTTCAAAACTTTGAAGTCCTTTTAAAATGACAAAGGATGTAGAAATGAAAAACTGAGTACGCAGTATTACTATGTTTGGTCTCTAGTTTCACGCCCTTATGGATTTTTGCCGGTGTGAAAAATGCTGTCGCACGGTGTAACAGTCGCCAACAGTTTCGGCAACGCAGCAACACAAAGTTCAATCGACATTGACATTTCACAAAAAATCCACTGACAACGAAACGATCCAATGTCCAAATAGTGGACATTGAACAATGAATGTGAAAACAACTCGCGAATGTTGCAAAAAATTTTCAGCGAAACAAAAACCACAAAAACTTTATAAGCCGTCAATACGTGAACATTTTTTTTATCAAAACCAACGACAACAGTGTTGTGTGCTTTTGATGAGAATTTAATTATGGGATTGTTGGGACTTTTCAGGTTTCATGTAAATATGTGTTGGTGTGTAAATATGCGCCGGTGGCTTAACGAGCCTTGAAGGCGCAATGCGTACGCTGACAAATGACTTTAATGCCTCCTATGAATTTTTAAGATTTTTCATTCAGAATACGCACAAACTTTCCACTGAACACACATCAACCACAGCTCAATTGAGTTATTCGGTGAGTTAAACAAAAACGTCAGTTGTTCAGCGTTGTGTTGGCATCACGTTTCTCCTCCGCCCACTCTTTGGTTATTGCAATGCGGGATTGTTCATCATTTTGAGCTGCCAAAATTGTCACAACTGACATTTATAAATCGTTTCGTGCGACAGTGCTGCCAGTGGAGAATAAGCGTTTAAATTTTGCTTATCCCTCAGCACCCCGTCCCCTTTTTCCACAAGGCAGCGCATCCAATGCAATGCGACTATACAACAACTTGGTTTCAGGATTGATTTATCCTGGCAGTCATATGCGCAGCTGCCCTCCGCTGCTTGCAATATAAATCCACAATATTCGATATTTAAAACTGCTCAGCAACATACGTAAATACTAAAAGCAAATTTGCCAGAGTCAGTCGGAAAAGTTTCTGCTACTTGACACTGCAGCAATCCAATTGACAGCCGTCAACAAAATGCCAAAAGCAATTGCTGATCTTATTCTGACGTACCTAACGTCATATCGTAGTGTACTACGCTCTTCTAGCTACCAAGTGTTGTTGTTGTTTTTTTATTGTTATTGCTGTTTTTGTTGTCTAGTCGGTTGACATTTTCTCATGCAAATTTTACTGCTGCTGTCGTTGTTGCTGTTTAAATTTGGTGTCGTTCCTGTTGCGCTTTTTGCTACTGTGGCTGCTGTTGTGCTGTTGTTGTTGTTGTTGTTGTTGTAGTTGTTGTTGCTGAACTGTACTCCAGTCAATTACGATGTTTTAATGAAGACAAATTGAAAGCCAATCTGTGTCAGCGAGTAAATCCGTGATGTCGCTACGAGCGTGTCGTTTGCTCGCGTTTCAGAGCAATTCTTTGAAAGAGGAAACGATTGTAACTTTCATTACGTTCTGTGTATTCGTTTTCTATTTTGATTGTACCTGGTATCTTGATATGTTGCACGTAAGAATGCCATGTTATCTCTGTATAATTGACAACAGATATGCATTTATTTAAGTTAAAAGTGAGCTTTGCTTCTTTGGATATAAATCATGTTTAAGGCTCTATTTGGAATTTAAATGTGAAATAAATGTTTTGTACACAATGGAAGACAATAATAATGAAAGTGAACATGCAACTAAATTCAAATAAATTCAAGCAAGCCAACAAGTAAATACCATAATTCTAGTTATACGAATTAATTGGAGTGTTGCACGCATTGAGGTGGAAAGACTTATTTTCGAAAAGCTTAAATGTTAATTATTATCTTTAAAGACAAAATTTTAAGAATTCAATTTAAAGAATTTTAAAGAATTTAAGAAATTTTTGCGAACAATTTTATAAATTGTGCATTTATAATTGGAACTGGTGTGCTTGTTAAAACAGGGTGACACTAGTGTGATTTATGGGACATGCAGGAATATAAAAAAATGAAGCAGTGAAGCCGAGACGACTCTAACATGGCTGGCAGCATTCATTATGAAGCGACAACTTACTTACTTACTTACTCATTTACTTACTTACTTATTTACTCACTTACTTACTCACTTACTTACTTATTTACTCACTTACTAACTTATTTTCTCACTTACTTACTTATTTACTCACTTATTCACTCACTTACTTACTTACTTACTTACTTACTTACTTACTCACTTACTTACTTACTCACTTAGTCACTTACTCATTTACTCACTTACTCACCTACCTACTTACTTATTACTTACTTACTTACTTATTTACTCACTTATTCACTTACTTACTTAATTACTTACTCACTTACTTACTTACTTACTCACTTACTCACTTAATCACATACTCACTTACTCACTTACTTACTTACCTACTTACTCACTTACTTATTTACTTTCTTACTTATTTACTCACGTACTTACTCACTTACTTACTTATTTACTCACTTACTAACTTATTTTCTCACTTACTTACTTATTTACTCACTTATTCACTCACTTACTTACTTACTTACTTACTTACTTACTTACTCACTTACTTACTTACTCACTTAGTCACTTACTCATTTACTCACTTACTCACCTACCTACTTACTTATTACTTACTTACTTACTTACTTACTTATTTACTCACTTATTCACTTACTTAATTACTTACTCACTTACTCACTTACTTACTCACTTACTCACTTACTTACTTACCTACTTACTCACTTACTTATTTACTTACTCACTTACTTACTTACTCACTTACTTACTACTTACTACTTACTTACTTACTTACTTACTTACTTACTTACTTACTTACTTACTCACTTACTCACTTACTTACTTACTCACTTACTCACTTAATTACTTACTTACTTACTCACTCACTTAATTACTTACTTACTTACTCACTTACTTACTTAATTACTTACTTACTTACTTACTTACTTACTTACTTACTTACTTACTTACTTACTTACTTACTTACTTACTTACTTACTTACTTACTTACTTACTTACTTACTTACTTACTTACTTACTTACTTACTACTAACTTACTTACTTAGTCACTTACTCATTTACTCACTTACTCACCTACTTACTTACTTACTACTTACTTACTTACTTACTTATTTATTCACTTACTTACTTACTTACTTATTTACTCACTTATTCACTTACTTACTTACTTATTTACTCACTTATTCACTTACTTACTTAATTACTTACTTACTGACTTACTTACTTTCTTACTACTTACTACTTACTTACTTACTTACTCACTTACTCACTTACTCACTTATTCACTTACTTACTTACTTACTCACTTACTTACTCATTTATTCATTTCTCATTCATTACTCACTCATTCACTTACTTACTTACTTACTTACTTACTCACTTACTTACTTACTTAACTGGCCATAACAACCCGTTACCGGATTATCGCCCGTCGTAAAAGTTCTCCCCATGCGCCTCTTCTTCTCCAACTGATCACACCAAGAATTATTATAGCATTCTCAACTTGGTCCTTGTACCGAAGACAGGGTCGTCGTTTCGACTTCGACTTCCAACCACAGCATCGGACATCTTTTTCGTCGAAGCTTCATCGAGACATGGACAATTCTCAGAAAACACATTCCTAAACCACTCCAGTCTTCAGTGGCCTAAATAATCAACCAATGTTGGAAACCTACTAATTTTGGTTTAGAAATCAACTCAACTTCACACAAATCTAGCAGAAAGTACACTTTCCCTTCCATTTCCCTTCATCAAGTCATCATCAAGTCTGCTGCTGGCTTTAGTGTGTTTTATGTTAAAACTTTCAGTGCCTCCAACAGTTACTTTAAGCTCTCGTTCAATTTGTATATTTAATTCGTGTCTCGTGTATTACATTACGAAAAGTATTCTGCGCTCCTTGGTGGTGTTTCGTCTGTCAATGTTTTCTCTATGACAAAGTCTGCATCATGTTTCTAGAATAATTCGTTTTGCAGCTAAAATTAACGAAAGGAATGGTGGGGTACAGCAAATAGCGCACAAACGCTTGGTTCGTTCTCTCAGCGCCTGTCATAGTTTACATAGCTTCATACACCACTGAAATTCAATTATTTCAGAGAATTTTTAGAAAAACAATTTCGAACAAAATTTGTTTATTCCGTCTATTAACGTCAATAGCGAAAGTTGCAACTGAGCGGCATAGCAAAAAAGAGGCAGTTGCAAAAATTCCACAAAAATATTTTCCCATTTCAAATTGGAATAGTTATGTGTGCATGCAGTAAAGGCAACTGAAGTATGCCAGTTTCATAGCAACAGCAATGTTTCACAAAAACGATGAAACCAAAAGTGGGCTCAGAAACAGAAACATAAATAAACATTGTATTGTATTCCATGGCAGTTAACAATCAAGTGGCATGCTTAAGAAAGCTTCAGTTTGAAATTTAAAAAATGTGCTATACAAAAAATTCAACAATCGTTTGCATTTTTAATTTTGCGTTGATTCAAGTTGCTGTCGTCATCAACTTAATGCGCTCATCTATAATTAATTGTAATTTTTCAGGCCATTGAATCAATTTCGCAACAATTAATTATTAACAACAATCATTACAATAAAAATATAAAATATTTAATATATGATTAAATTCCATGTAAATGTGATAAAACGCTGCCATTGCAAAAGCGTTGCATGCGATGCGTTAATATGCAATCAAAGCGTGCGCAATCATGTGTGAGAGTGTGTGTGTGCGTGGCAGGTCATTACGTGCCGATAAAAAATTAATGCAAACTAATGATGCTGAAATATGATTTTTTTTACAGTGTAATATTAATGAAAATCATAAATTGGCGTTGTAATGTGAAGTCTGGGAAAGCGTAACGTTAAAGTTACCACGAATGTCTGAGGCAGAGGTTGTGTATATTTTTTTCTTTGTGCAAGTTTCAATTTTCTGTAAATTTTCAATAATTTCAAAAAAAGCTTAATAATAATAAATTACAAGAAGACTCATATTTTAATTATTAAAATTTTTTTCTTATTAAAATTTTTATTTTTTTATATTTATCTCTATAAATACAAATTAATGTTTTTCTGTTGGTCTGTTCGTCCTTTACGTACTCGGAAACAACTTGACCAATTGATCTACTGCTTTTAATTAAGCTATAGTTAAGGCATACAATTCAAAAGGACACTTGGCATTACTGGCCACAGCACGTACGACGCAACGTATGCGAAGCACGCAAAGGCCCAACGTAACGTATGATGAATATTTAATGCTTTGGCCTGGGAATAAATTAAGAAGAGATTAAAAATGAGCACTTGATAAGTGCGAGCGTCCCATACATAGCAAAGTTAAATACTTATGAGGGAAAAATCAAGTGAGCTGAAAGAAAAGCAGAACATTAAATCGATGAAGGTAAATATGAACAACTAGCAAATCATTTCGTATTGAAAAATTATTATGCAATTTTTTTATTCACTGCAATCGAGCTGCATTATTGAAATGCAGAAGAGTAATTTTTAATTTTAATTTTTTTTAATTTTTAATTTTTTTAATTTTTAATTTTTTTAATTTTTAATTTTTAATTACTGATTGCCAGCAATACTAAAAATAACTGCGAGAGGTGCAAGGCACATATGAAAAGAAAGGCAAGCTGCCGTGTTGTGTCCATGCACGAGGGTGGTGTGAAAAGTTTCCGACTTTAACATGAAGAAGGCAGCACTTGTCAACAAAAGTTTTAAAAAGTACTCACCAAAATTGCAGCCAATTTTAGCGCGGTTGTTGTTTGGCAATGATTTGAGGTAGTCGGTGTGAGTGGTTTTGTGAAAATTGAAACAAAATAATGTAGAGTAGTCTGTAAGTATTTGTTTTTGAAGTACCCAATTAAAGTTGAGTTGGAAGCTTTTTAAAGGGACTTTGCACCATCATTTATGAGCCTGAAATTTTGGGCAGCTGAATTTAAACGTGGCCATAGCAGCATAAGAGACACTGAACGTTCGGGACATCAGAAACTGCCGAAAATATGTCTCAAGTTCACTAAATGCTACTTGAAAAGGATTGATTTAAAGTAGAGAAAATATAATTGTTTGCTGCTTCTTGTAGTTCAAGGATCTTATTTTAAATAATAAAAAAAATAAAATTTAAAAAAATCACATGTCGCAGTTCATCAGATCTATATTTGAAATTCATTTTGATTAAATTCAACTCGAATACTTAATTTAATTAATATTTACATGTGCATATACATACATATATATATTTTACTTTTGTCTATATACCTAAATAAATACTTGTAAATATATATAACATACCCATAAATACATATTTGTATTAACAGCCTTAAAATTGGCTTAAGCCCGCACATTCAATTGCGCCCTCATCATCCTTGGTCTCCCCTCCTGCGGCCAATTTCGTGTATAAATTTTCGCTTAAGCTTTCAGTTAATTATTCCGCAATGCGCCAGTTTCAATTTTGCTCTTTTATTTGTCTCCCATGTTTTCCTCTTTTATTTTGTTTCTCTACTTACTCGTTAAGGCCGCATTTGTCTCGTCATGGTGATTGTTTTTCATTGTAGTCGGCATTTACTTTGCTGATATGTGAACTGCGTTGCCCTTGCATACATATGTCCATACATATAAATACACACGTGCACACGTCTCTCTCGATAATGACTGTTATTAATTACAAATTAACCAACATCGTTAAGCAGCCCAAAATGACTGGCGTCGCTACGGCTTCAGCTTCAGCTTCAACTGTCTGCGCTCTGTTGGTGCATTGCGGTTTGTTTTTGTGAAAGGCGGCGTCGAAGGGGAATGGGTAAGCAAACAGCGGTTTGTGTTGTTTTTGGGCGCCGGCAGAGTTTCATTACTTTTCGTACAGCGCAAGGACACTGGATGGGTTCGGGCATGTTGAAAGCGTAAATCGAGATCTCATGTTGAACATTGCCGAATGGAAATTTCAATTTGCTTTCAATTCTCCGTGAAAGTTGTTTGGAGTAATTTTTTTTTTTTAAAAAGGGGGTAAGAATAAAAAAAATTAAAAACAAAAGGGGATCAATGAACAATGAACTAACTTAATTTTTATTTCAAATAAAGCTCATTGGGAAATTCTACTTTAAGGCCATATAGATGGTTTTTCTTTGGACAAAACAGAATCAAATCAAACCCAAAATTAATATAATGCGTATACAAATATATATCCATTGCTTTTGCATGATTAAAATTATATAATTTAGGTCAAATATGCACTTTTTGTTCAATAAATTGTTGCCACACTGAAGGTAGAAACTGTTGTCCCTATTGGCAAAAAACTGGAGCAGTCGAAATCCGCAGGCATTTTTTTAGACTAATTTTTCACCAGCAAAAATGTTCGCCATAGAAAAAAAAATAGATGATAATCCGTTGTTGTCTGGTCCGAGCTATAAGGTCCATGCAAAAGAATCTATCAACGAAGCTTTCGGGGCTTCTGGCGACTGACTATCGATGTGTGTAGCCTGATGGAAAGCAATTCCTTTGCTATGAAAGCTGGCCGCTTTCGTACAGACGCACAGTGCTTCGACTCCATACAAAATTGCGGCAAAAACAGATGGAGTACGTGAAATTCGCTGAAAATTTTCAGTCTAAGTCATTTTGGGCTGCTGTCTTCAGAATTTGTGTTGGTTTAAAAAAAAATATATAGTTTAAAAAAAATCTAATATATATGATTATATATTATTTTATCATCACCGAGCCCAAACCGCTGGAGCTATAATGATGAAATTTGGTCAAAAGTTGTATTTTAGAACGTCAACCCTTAAAAAGATGCGATTTCAAAAACGTCGACCTTAAATTCGTCATTTAAAGGGTGGAAAGTGGGCGATAAAGTTGCATAAAGGATATATTTTTTGTTTATTTGATATCCGTAGAGCTTAACATGGAGATGAGACAGGTGAATATGCAATGCAGCTCAATTTATAACGGCCAGACTATTATAAAAATTATTCTTCAAAATTAGACATTCCTCCTTTTTTTAGAATATATTAGCGTTAAATCACATTTTAGCAAACAAATTCCATAATAATGAAAAAATTGGCATTGCCTTGCCTAAAAAAATCAACATTAGTAGTTTCCAAAAAATTGAATATTTTCGAAAGGCGCAAAAAGACGTAGAATTTTTTTTGCGGACTTAAGAGAAGAAAGCCCATCTAAAGAAGGTCATAAAAAGGATTTACGCTATTTCACGCCATTCGATTTAAATTGCCTTTCTAAATTTGGTTATTTTTAGTTTTCATTGGTTAAAAAACATTCTTTTTTGAAAATTCGTACAAAAAAAATTATTTATGCTAAACAAAAAAAACCGATCAGCGGTCTCGCTTCTATCAATGTAGTTTTAATTTTAAAAGAAATTAGTAGCCTATCTATAACAACACATTTTCTACAATTTTTTTATACAAGCACCTAAATTTCATTTTTCCCCTTCATAAATTTTTGTGAAAATATATCCGACTTTGAAAAGCTATATCTCCTAATCTCGACAATTTTTCGAGAAAGTATTTCGGATCCAGCTTAATTAAACAATTACCTTTAACATGATACTAATTTTGTCAAAATCTGCGATAATTTTTTTCTTATTTTTGTCCACTCTCGAAGCACTGTGAGACGTCCCAATTGTTAACAGAACAGTTTTGAATAAAGAGGAGAAATAAAAGGTATTAAATTTTTTATATCTTAAATTCATAAATTTAGAATAACGAAACTCAAGAATGTGGTAGTGTACATAATAGTCCCTAAGAAATATTTTTTGCAAAACAAACTATTGGAAATTTCCAAGGATATTCAAGGATAAAATTTTAAAAGAACATTTTCAATACCTCTTCGTTCTTTTGTATCAAAACATTAAATTTTCTTAGATTCTAAAGATTTTTCTCTTTCATTTGAAACTCATATTCTTCTTCTAAAATGCGCAAAATTTTTAAAATAATTTTTTGAAATAAGCATGTCCTTGAAATTTCAAAGTCGTTTTAAAAAAAATCCTGACGTCAGAGAGAAAAACTAAAAACGCAGTTTTACTACATTTGGCCCCTAGTTTTGCGAGTATATCGATTTTTTCGTGTGTTTTGAAATTTTTTGATTTTTGTCGCACGGTGAAGTTTTCCACTTGTTCGCAACGGTCAACATTGGTTTCAAACATGAATCGATTTTTTTGTATGTATGAGTAGTGTATGAGTCTTTTTTTTTTTAATTAATTTGTCTGACACCCATACAAACAACGAGCTTCTAACTGTATTCTACCTTATTCAAGTGGACTTAAAAAATTTTTGTGCAATGCTTAGCTTTTGGGCAATCGAAACAATGACAATCGAACTCAACGATTTTCATGATTTTATTGGCATTTTCGACAATTGCCCTTTCAAATCGTGGTGCATTTTTGACATCAAATGTATTGAAACAGAATTAAAAACAACTAAAATTCCACAAGACTGGCTGTAACAGTATCAGAAGAAAACTTCAAAATATGGCATATTTTCCCTTTGCTGTTGTCCATCTTTGACGCACACTTAACCAAAACAGAGTCAAGCAAACACAAAACTGCCTAAAGAGCTTTTTTAGTACGAAATCTAATAATTTTAATGCCATCTAGCGTAATCCGATTGCACTTATACAACGCAAAATATAAATTACTAAATCCATCTGCTGTCAAAATCTGTCTACATCTCACAACAATATTTTCTTTTCTGGAAATAATGAGTTAAGTAACTAAATTTTGTTCATTTTGAACTTAAGTGAAATATTTGTTCTTAAATTTATTTTCGTTCATTTTCGGTGAAATATTTGTTCTTAAATCTATTTTCAGCCACCCACTACATTTTCAGTCCACATGTGTTCTTAAAATATGCTTGAAGAAATATTGTGCTAAAACTTTGCCATAAACATTTTCTTAATATTCAACGCCTTAACAAATCGCTGCCACAGTGAGGACGGCAGCAGTCAACAGCGTTCGTTCACTTCATGGGCGACGAACTGAAGAAGACATACAAGCTGGCAAGTTTATTACGCAGTTAAATGGCACGAAAAGCAACTACTTTATTGTTTTAGTTTGCGCTACACAAAATTTTCCGACGCTACACACAGTGTTTTTTTTCTTTGTTTTTTTTTGTTTTTTTTTGGTGCGTTGCGAGAAATTGAATTCCATTAAATGGTAATGGGACTTTTTTACTGTGCGGCGAGTAGGCAGCAGCAGTCAACTACAGTAAGAATATGAACAACAACAACAACAACAGCAAGACAGTGGCAATGGGAAATGGCAAAAGACGCATCACACATTAACCAGCACTGATGGCACAGATGTCGAAATTACGAGACAATGAGAGGAACAGATGGAGCACAGTATCGGACTGGGTTGCAGGCAGCATGTGTCGGCAGTTGGTCCATAAGTCCTACACTTTAATTAAACCAATCGAGCGCATTAATTTGCACTGCTTTGCTTTACAATGCGGCGCCTATAAGCGAAAGGTGCCAGCTGGGGCCGCACTGCACATACGCACAAACACACACACACAAGTGGCCAACTATGGCCGCACTACAATTGCGACGACAACTATCATTAATTAAAAATAATTAAAGTGCGCAAATTAAAGTCAAAAGTGGGCCGCAAGTGGCCTGTAAACGTACAACACGTGATCTGCACAAGCGGAAACCCAGAATGTGTGTGTGTGTGTGTGTTTGTGTGTGTCACAGTTACAATTTAGCCGGAATGGAGAGCGCATAAAATTTATGCGGCAACAACTTTTCGTACGCATTTAATTCTCGCTTTGCCGTTCAGTGCCGTTTGCACTCGCAAATGTTGTGGTAATTTAATTTTTATTTTTATTAAATTTTCTTTATTCAAGTGTTGGCTGCTGTCGCTAATTTATTTGGTAAACTTTTCCATTGCCTGCGGCTATCCACGACAGCGGCGACAGTCATTGCGGTGGCAGTGTAAACAGTCCCCCAGCGCAACGCAACGAGCACAATTCGGTTTGCCGCGGCGTATACGTGATATTAAATTTAAGTGAAATGTTTTTCATACGACGTGGTGTGCGCTGTTTGCACTTTAAACATTTTCAATGCGTTTTCATGCGACCATAATAACACAAATAAAATAAGCGAGCGAGTAAATAGCAGCACAGTGTGAAAAATTTATTTCACCGAAATCAGAAATGCGGAAATGTTAATTAAATCAACAAATCAGTAAATAGCAGGGCGCATTAATTTGATTAAATTCCATGACAATGCATGCTCATTTTCGCCGCTTTTATGGTAATTTAATTTCTTAAATATTCTTTGCACTTTGCGTTTCAATTCTTCGCCACGCACTAATGTGTGCTCGTAAATCAGCGCACAAGCTCGCGCAGCTGTCAGCCATTCTGCCTATCAGCGCACAATGCATGCGGCATATCCTTCCTGCCTACTTGCCCACACTGACGCGCTGCTCCGTTCCGCCGCTGCTCCACCATTCCAGTACCCATACAAATAATCACATACAACAACATCAACGACAAAGTTTACTTTAACGACTTCGTAATGCTGCTGCAGGCACAGTTCGTTCCCTTTTACACTTTTGATTTTTGTGATATGATGATTCAATGAAGACATCTTCTTTTGTGTTTTTCCTGCTGTCACCTGTTAGCGTAGCGCAGTTTGCTCGCTTCGACGACGTAAAAAGGCAACAAATGTTGACTGCCTGGCTTTGGTGTGGCATTTGAAAACTTTTGCACATAAAATGGCAATTGCAGGTGTGTTGTTTTTGACAGTGTTGTTGGTTACCATCAAAGGTGCTGTATAAATTGAATGTTGTCAAACTAGCTTTGCAGTGGTGACAGTAGCGACATTAGGCGCTCGTCAAGGGGGCGAAAAAAGTAAAAGGAAAAATCAAACAATGAAAAATTAAAAATTTCACAACTGTTGTTGTGTTTGCAGAATAGTATTTGGCACTATTTCAAAATGCATAATGCATATCTCATAGATTGTACGATGAATGCTCAGTAGCTAACAAGGAAATAAAATAAAAGTTTTTGGACTTTTTCTAAAAAATATATTCATTATTTGGGACGTATAAATAACCTTAAGCAAAATGTTTCATACTTTTTTCATAAAAGAAGGCACGGAACAGGGCGTATGAGTAACTACCTAATTTGTCTGTCTTTTAAGCCGGTGTTGTCAAGTTTACTTAAAATATTCGCATCTTATCGGGGCGTATGAGTAGCACTAATTAACTTGCGCTGTAAAAAATAAAAATTCTGAAAATGTCATAAAATCTGCTGCACATTTTACGCTGAGGTTATTTGCTTAAAGGTGTCAATTAAAAATTAAAATTCCGAAAACTTTTTTTATGAAATTTTCAGAATTTTAAATTAAATTTAAAATTAAAATTCTGAAATTTTTTTATAAAAGAAGGCACGGAACGGGGCGTATGAGTAACTAACTAACTTTTAAGTCTTTTAAGCCGGTATCGTATATTTTATTTAAAATATTCGCATCTTATCAGAGCGTATGAGTAACATTAATTAACTTACGCTGTAAAAAATTGAAATGCTGAGAATTTCATAAAATCTGCTGCACATTTTACGATGCGGGTATTTGCTTAAAGGTGTCAATTACATTAACATTAAAATTCTGAAAATTTTTCTTTTATGAAATTTTCAGAATTTTAATTTTAAAATAAAAATTAAATTAAATGATAAAAATTAAATAAAATAAATTTATTTAAAATAAAAATTAAATTAAATGATAAAAATTAAATGAAATAAATTTATTTTGAAAAAATTTAGTATTTTTTTTTTTTAAACTATAATTCTGAAAATTTCATAAAAGAACATTTTTCAGAATTTTAATTTTTTAATTGACACCCTTACGCAATTAAAACTTAAAATTCTGAAAATTTTTCTTTTATAAAATTTTCAGATTTTTTATTTTGAATTGGCACCTTTAGGCAAATACGCTCATCGCATGGATCGTATACGTAACATTAATTACATTATAATAATTTCATTTAATTTAATTTCATTTATTTCAAGTCTACAGTAATTGAACTTACAGACTAAGCAAACAACAATATAAGAACTTAAAAATAGAATAACAATAGGAATAGAACTTAAGAATAGAATTGAATACTAAATTGTTGGAACTTCTTTGTATCTGCAAAATTTTTTTAATAAATTCCAAAATTGTACGAGGCGTATGAGTAATAATAAATAACAGGCAGGGAAATTACGACACGAAATAAAAATACGAAATAAAAATATTCTAAACAGGTTGAAGTTTATGGAATTAAAAAAAGTGCTGTGGGAAATGTAAGCACGGACAGCAAAACACCTTTTAAAAAATTTTGTGGTGTCAGCAACATTTTACCATTGGATGTCCAACGTCGAGGAGAAACTCAAGAAGCTCGGAATGAAAAACTTCAAATCCGTGAGAAGCGAAAGACAGTGAAAATTGGAGACCATAGGTGAAGCAGCCAAAGACTATTCAAGGACTAAAACTATAGCGAAATAATGACGATGACGAAAAAATTTGTACATTGAAACATCTTTCGGGGCTTGAAAATACTACTAACTAAAAATTTACTTTTGATTTGCCTTTAAAATTTTTAAATTTTAAATTTTTTTTTTCCTTTAAAATGTAGCGGAGGCGTATGAGTAACTTTTTCTGCATAGTATGAAAACTTAAAAAAATATTTGTTAATTGCGTAACAAGTTAACGATTTCATGCAAAGAACACGCATTGCATTGGGGCGTATGAGTAATATTTGGTTTATTTGTTCAAGGCACTTGGATCGATGATAATGAACATTTGCCTTGATGCTCGTAGATACGAATTGAGATCAGTTGTAGAAGTGTGTAGGTTATTGAAAACTAATGGAAAATATAATTGTCTAAAATGTATATAGATATATTTGTCAATCCTAATTGTCTAAAATGTATATAAATATATTTGTCAATCCTGACTTGCTGACTGATTGAGCTGACTGACTGATTGACTTACTGAAGCCATAAACTTTAAATTTTAACTCTAGGTTTACTTTAGGAGATCATCACCGCTAAGAAAAGATTTTTGAAATTCTGGGCCCAAAGAGACAAAACATGAGTTAAGGTGTTAACGAAGAAACGTGATTTAATGGGCCCATTGATTTCAAAATTGATGAAAATACTCTGAATTAAATATAATTTGACATGTATCATTAAGTTTTTTTAAACTCGACATATAAAACGATCAAGAATGGGCTAAAATTTTTACGTGAAAGAACTATACATGAAAAACATTATTTCTGTAGCCTACTGACAACAAATTTGGTAACAGTTTAAATAAAAAATATTTGAAAATATGATTTTAATTTTCTTTATCCAAATCTCAAAGGGTAAACAATGTGTTAACGTTTGTACAACGAAACATGAGTTAATGGGATTATTGACTTCAAACATGATAAAATCAATTGAAATACAAAATAATTAAAGAAATAATTTCAATCTTTTTATCAAAATCTGACGGGTTCAACGAAGGGTTAATTTTAATTTATTAGACTGATTTCGTTCAGACTTAATAATGAAAATAATTTAAATAAGAAATATTTCAAGGCAAAGATTTCAGGTTTCGAAAATCAACATTTAACGGTACAAAAAAGGAGTTCTTTATGATTTAATATGATTTCAATGAAATCATGAAATTCATGCAATTCATTCATTCAAATTTATTAGACTCATTTCGTTCAGACTTAATAATGAAAATACTTAAAATCAGAAATATTTCAAGGCAAAGATTTCACTTTTTGAAAATCAACATCTGACGGTGCAAAAAAGGAGTTCTTTATGATTCAATATGATTTCAATGAAATCATGAAATTCATGCAATTCATTCATTCAAATTTATTAGACTCATTTCGTTCAGACTTAATAATGAAAATACTTAAAATCAGAAATATTTCAAGGCAAAGATTTCACTTTTTGAAAATCAACATCTGACGGTGCAAAAAAGGAGTTCTTTATGATTCAATATGATTTCAATGAAATCATGAAATTCATGCAATTCATTCATTCAAATTTATTAGACTCATTTCGTTCAGACTTAATAATGAAAATACTTAAAATCAGATATATTTCAAGGCAAAGATTTCACTTTTCGAAAATCAACATCTGACGGTGAAAAAAGGAAATTCTTATGATTAAATATAATTTCAATGAAATCATGAAATTCATGCGAGCAACTTAGGCCCGCAGGCCTTGCTGCAGCACTCAAACTCTCGCGAACGAATACTCCAAATTCCATTGGAATATAATTTCTAGTATCTTGTATTGGTATCTCGCACAGTTTGCTGATGCTTTCGTTGGTGATTTTTATTGGCGACATTTGCCACTTGGCTTGCTAGTTACCAGGTCCTTCCTTACATTACCTGTCGCCCATTCAGCTACGCTCGACTGCTGCCGTCTTGAGCGCAGTTAAATTATGGTTTCCATGCTGCCGCAAGTTCAGTTGATTTACGCCACAGCAGGCAGCCCTACGGAAAAAACAAAAACTTGAAAATGGAATTCCTTTCACAGCGCATAGATCGATTGCGCGTCTTGCGCTGAGCTCAGTACGGCGTAACTTTAATGCGCTGCAGACGAATTTTGCTCATTTCCGGCGCAGCGTCATGTCAAAAAGTTGCCAGCAAAACTTTGTTTGTTTGTTTGTATCGTCGCATTACAAAAGTGTACGACAAAAACACATAAATAAATAACTAAAAATATTTCAGTAGAGCACAAAGATCGCAAGTAATTGTGCTTTTGCTAGAAGTTCATGTTGACGCAGTCAGGAGACAACAAAACTTGCTACACTTGCGGCAGACAACAGGCGGCAGCGTGTTGTCTACGAGGTGGTGACAACACACAACAAACCAGTGTCGGGTTAATATGCCACACGCACACCCAGACATTCCCATACATACATAACTACATGCATACATACACAGTTTGAATGTCACTTGCCACATAGCAAAATAAAACTTTATCCTTTCCTTGTGCACCGCCAACTGGCAACAGTCAACTGCTGACTTAACTCACGTCCGTTATCGCTGCCGACAGTGTCGGTGCACCGACAGACAAAACACAACGTGCGCAAACATAATAAAAGCCAAGTGCCAAAGCAACAACTACAACACATAAAGTCGAGTCGAGATGAGTCGAGTTGAGTTGAGTTGAGTCGAGTCGACTCGTGTTGTGTTGAGTCGAAGTGAGTCAAGTTGAGTTGAGTCGTGTTGAGTTGAAACTGACTACGTTTTCATAATTGCTTTAAGGCATTTTGTTGCGTCATATTTAAGACGCGTCGGCAAAATTTCGTTGCTTGCTTTGCCTTTTTTTTTGTTATGGTGTGGCATGAATATTCAAGGTGTATGTCAGTTATTTGCATAATTTGCGTGCAAAACAGTTACTTAAAGTGTGCGTGCAAAGCTGAACATGTCTGTCGGGCTGTCTGACTATTTCGCTGTGTTACTATAATACAACAAGCACAGAATGCATGAAGACCAAGTTGGTTAATACAGTTGAAATGAGCCATGAACAGGAAACGAGCTCGTTGCCATGACGGCAATGAAAAATTGCCAAAATGTTATAAATTATTAAATTAATATTTGCACAAGTTTTCGGCTTTACTTGATGAGCATTTCATTTTATAAACTTAATAAAATAGGAACCAATCTGCAAGCGTGGCAAGTTTAATACGAAATTGTTAGCAGAGTTGTGGTGATTTGAGTGTTCAAATCAAAATCCTGACTCCATAGCGTATGAGTAACTTTTTCTGCATAGAATGAAAACTTAAAAAATGTTTGTTAATTGTGAAACAAGTTCACGATTTCATGCAAAGAACACAATATTGCATTGGGGCGTATGAGTAATATTTGCTTTATTTGTTTAAGGCACATGGATCGAATATAGAAAATTGGCCTTTACACTCGTAGATAAGTTTTAGAAGTGAAGGTTATTGAAAATAATTATAATTGTTTGAAATGTATATATTTACGTATATATATTTTTCAATCCTGACTGACTGAGCTGACTGACTGATTGACTTACTGACTTATCGCTGAAGCTACATATAAACTTTAAATTTAAATTTTTTAACTAAGGTTTACTTTAGAAAATGAATCTCCGTTAAGAACAGATTTTTGAAATTCGGCACCCAAAGAGACAAAACATGAGTTAAGGTGTTCTATGAAGAAACATGATTTAATGGGCCCATTGATTTCAAACTGAATTGACTGCAAACAAGGTTATGTTGAGTGCTTGGTGGGTCTGGAGAAAAAAATTGAGGTAGTTCTAGGCGGTTAACTCCATACTTTTCTGCTCTCATTTCTACCACCTGAATGAAGCAATAAATAAAAAGCTACCAGAATTGGCCCACAGAAAAGGAGTTGTATTCCATCAGTTGTGTTCTTTGTGTTCTTCGATGACTTTGAAAAATGTGACGCAATTTATTTGGAAAATTTCAATGCATCCACCGTAGAATCCAGAGCATCTGAGTATTATATTTTTTCAGTCTCTAAAAATATTGATTGATTAAAATTTATTTTTAGTAAGGAAATTCTTTGTTGAAAATATACCAAAGAACCAAAGATAATTTTTATTTTTTAATTTTAATTTTTTTTAATACTAATTAATGAGATCACAAACTATTTTGCGAAATTTGAATTTCAAGCAAACATTTCGATGGCTCAAATATGCGTTGTTACGTTGTTCACACAGAAAAGGAGTTGTATTCCATCAGTTGTGTTCTTTGATGACAAAAATTAGACAAAAATTGTTTGGGAAATTTTAATGTATCCACCGTAGAACCCAGAACGTCTCTTAATGGTAAAAAATTTACCAACCGAGTACTGATTGATCAAAATTGATTTTCAGTAAAGACATGCTCTGTGCAGAAATGTACCAAAAAACCAAAGATCATGTTTACTATATTTCAACTCTTTTTTAAAACTATTAAATGAGATCACAAACTTTCTTGCGAAATTTTAATTTCAAGCAAACATTTCAATGACTCAAATATGCGTTGTTACGTGTATAATAATTTAACTTCGCTAGAAAATTTTTAATTTTGTGGATTTATTGGGCAAAATAATATATTTATTTATATAAATTGCATTCATTTTTGGTAACTTTCTGATGCAACAAAAAATAAATTGATAGCACAATTTGTAATTGGTTGAAAAACTGAAAAACTCTCTTAATGGTAAAAAATTTACCAACCGAATATTGATTGATTAAAATTTATTTTCAGTGAAGACATTCCTTGTTCAGAAATGCATCAAAAAACCAAAGATAATTTTTATCTTATTTTAACTCTTTTTTCAAACTAATTAATGAGATCACAAATTTTTTGCAAAATTTGAATTTTAAGCAAACATTTCACTGGCTCAAATATGCGTTGTTATGTGTATAATAATTCAATTTCGTTAGGATATTTTTAATTTTAGGAATTTATTGGACATTTTTGAATTCATTTTTGATAACTTTCTGATGCAACAAAAAATAAACTGATAACACAATTTTTAATTAGTTCTTAGAAACGTTTATGCAAGTAGAGCGTAAGGAAGATTTGTGACTTTAATCTGCTAATTTCAACATACCCGATTCAGAGATAACTGAGCATACTTTGGATACTCCTAATAATATATAATGAGACTAGTGTCCTACCGAAACCACTTTTTTGGGCCGAAACCGAAACTGAATTTCGGTTTTTTTTTAATACTCGGCCGAAACCGAAGCTTTCTGGTTGAAATAAAAATCCCCACATCAAGCATCAAAATCACCATTTTTCAACAAACGAATTTTACTTTAAGCAAATAAAGAACAAACAAACAAACATAACATAAATAAATAAATAATACTTATTAATAAAAACAATTCATTCATTTTTTAAAAACATGAACATAAAAAAATTACCCTTTTGTACCTTACTCGCGAATATTCAAAATTATATAATTTAATATTATATTCTAAAAAAAGAAGTTTATTTACATTGGTGGCATCTAAATTCTCCTTTTCATCATTACTATATATCTGCTCGGCTGCACTAATTAGCTGTTCACTCGCTACACAATAAAATGTAAAAAATATTCTACAAAGTTTCGGTTTCGGCCGTTTTTCCGGGCATTTTTTGGCCGAAACTGAAACCGAAACCACTTATTTGGGCCGAAACCGAATATTCGGTCGTACCCTAAATAAGACCATAGACTGTGTTGTCAAGAAGGCAGAGTGATCAGACCACAGTAAATCAGTGCCAAAAACTTCAAACAGGGTTTAAGCAAAAGCGCAACAAAAAATCGTATGAACCCATCAATCATGCTGCAATCTAGCTTGCACTGGACAGCAGCCCAATGATTGACATACAAAAGCTGCCCTACTGTTGGGTTACTCATCCGACCAGCTGCCCAATTACTAAAAAATCTTTTTCTATCAGCAGCCTTTCTCAGTCATCAAGTTTCGCTTGCACGTTGGAGTAATGCATCGGTTTGTTGTGGCCTTGGTAGCTGAAACGATTCAGGGCCATTTAACTTGATCCTTCTATTAAGTCTACGTGTCATAGATTTACTTGCTGCTAATTTCTACGTATTAAGGAATTCACGTTGCTACACTAACGTAACTATACTTAACCCTTTCGACCCCAAAGTTGCCTGAGAGCAACTTCACCTATTTGTCATCTTATAGCAAAAGCTACGATTGATTTATGGGTTTAATGTAAGTAGGCACCAACAAATTAATATTTTTAGAAGTGAATTCAAAGCAATTTACAAAAATTTTACTTTGGTATTCCCAAAATAATTTCCAATAATTTGCAGCGATATCAGGGAAAGTTTGTGTTCTAATTGAAGTCTACGAATTGGGCGCATTTGATCAAAACCCTGTTTCTATAATGGTGGAATAAAATCAAAAAGTGATAATTTTGTATTTTTCCATAAATATTAAATAATTTTTCTGTAATTAAAAAATATTGATCCAAAATTTATTTAACCCGTTTTAAGCTAAAATTGTTCAAAACAAAACTAGCTCTAGAACTCTAACAAAAAGGCGTGGCGACTTCAAATGTCGTGTGCACACTTCTTAGGGAAGTGTTTTATGATTTAAATACCAAAAAGTAATATCGAGACACAGGGTAAAATTCGGGGTCGAAAGGGTTAAATGTTAAATTATGCAAGAATTTTACTCAATGTGCAGAATAATGCACGAGCACAGCAAAATCACTTCATGCATCAAATGCACCGAGCTGCACACACATCGTACACCGAAGTTCATTAATAAGCAACTCATCAGGCTGTGAATTTTGCAATATCTGCAGCGTTCTCAAGCTGCAGAATTGCGGCACGCCTTTGTCACATTTTCACACTCACACACACACACACACGTACACACAAGTACAGACCACACACTTAGTGGCCATGCAGCCAATTTTGCGTTGCCACGCTGCGTTTAGCTGCTCGACTACTGCATTGTCGTCACGTGCTGCTGGTGCTCACCTGTCTGCTCGTAATAACTACATTACACTGCAAAAAAGCACACAAACATACTAATATAAAAAATATATGATTTCTGCCAGTTGTTGAGGCGCATATTTTGTGCCCTGTACTCGTTGCTACAACAACGCAATAATCGATTTCCTGACCAATTAGACGTTGCATGCAGTAGCAACACAACATTCAGCACTTCACTGTGTACACTGTACATTGCTCAAAAGCACAATCGAGCCTTGGCATGAAAATGCAGCTTGTGGCCAAAACAACAACAACAACAACCATTTCAATGAAAATTTACCCAACAAAGCGCGTCCGGCATCTGCCAGTCTTCGCCCAGTGGCGCCTAAGGCATTGCTAAGCAAAGCCAACTATTGGCTCTACCTGCAAACTGACAGCTGTATATATGTTTTTGTTTGTGTTTGTGATGGTGATGAAATTAATGTACTCATATAAACGCTTGCACAGCATTTACATATTTATTTACATACAAATTTATGGCCCCTAAGTTACTGCACAGCACACTAAAGTCCACTTCAAGTTGCGGCAAACAAAAATGTTTTAAGACTTTACTTAAGTGTGCTTAAGGTATCCAGCACTTCATATTTACACGCACACACACACACATACAAATAAACCAGCAGTTTTTGTTTTCTCATTTGGCTTAAATATTGCACTTGTCTCTGCTTACATCAGCAGCTGTGTCTAATGACAGCAAAGCAATAAGTGATGGTCTCACACACACACGTCAGCCATGAAAAATTCACTTTGTGGACGCCAAGTGCCGACGGCAAGTTAATAGTGTGTGTCTGTGAATGTTTTTTGTGTATGCGTTTATGCCTCGCAGGCATTTATAACAAACTGAAAGTGACACTAAAGTATTTAAGGAATTCAAGTCTCAGTGCCGAGCGAGGGGCCTTTTCGCAATTAAGCTGTTTGCAAAACAAAAAATTAAATACTTAAAAAAATTGTATTTAAGAAGAAATTTAATTTAAGTAGATGCCAGAATTAAAATATTTAAAGTGAAATACAGGGACCGTACCGGTTATGGTTTTTATCTAAAAAGTCAGATTTTAACTGTTAGCTTTTAACTTTTATTTTTCCAGACAAAAATAAAAAGTTGTTTCTACCTTTTATCATTTCAGGCAAAAATAACTGTTACCTTTGACTTTTATTTTATTTTATTTTTTTTATTTATTTATTTTTTTTTATTTTATTGGTCAAAAATAACAGTTATTTTGTGACTTTTATTTTTTCGGTCAAATATGTCAGGCAATTTGAATTTTTTCAAAGGCCGTTTGACCGATTAAAAAATTATTGATACCATCTTTTTTTTAGTGTCCGACCGAAACATCTTTTTTGGGCCGAAACCGAATTTCGGTTTTTTTTTTAATATTCGGCCGAAACTAAAACCGAAACATTCTAGTTGCAATAAAAATCACCATATAGAGCATTTTTTTCAACAAACGCATTTTACATTAAGTAAATAATGAACAAACAAACAAACAAACATAACATAAATCAAAAAAATTTTTTTAATAATTTTATTAAAACATAAACATGAAAACATCACCCTTTCGTACCTTACTCGCTAATATTCAAAATTAAATAATTTAATATTATGTGCTAAAAAAAAAGTTTATTTTCATTGGTGGCATCTAAATTACTCCTCCTTTTGCTATATGTCTGCTACACAA
The DNA here is from genome assembly GCA_964056695.1 of Melieria picta. NCBI lineage: Eukaryota > Metazoa > Arthropoda > Insecta > Diptera > Ulidiidae > Melieria > Melieria picta. The sequence goes on along the minus strand of OZ057399.1, from coordinate 9,886,189 downwards.
AAAAAGGAAAACAAATATTCTTGAAAGTTTCGGTTTCGGCCGTTTGGCCATTTTTTGGCCGAAACTGAAACCGAAACCAAAACCACTTATTTGGGCCGAAACCGAAAATTCGGTCGGACACTAATTTTTTTCGTCTCAGCAGACCGCACATTCTGAGCTACAAGACTTGTGCGATGAAAAAAATTGTATCAATAATTTTTTAATCGGTCCAACGGCCTTTGAAAAAATTCAAATTGCCTGATATAGTTATTTGACCAAAAAAATAAGTCACAAAAAACCGTTAGTTTTACCGATAAAATAAAAGTCAAAAGTAACAGTTATTTTTGCCTGAAATGATGAAAGGTAGAAAATAACAGTTAATTTTAACTTTTATAGTAAAAGTAAAAAATTTAAAAGGCGTTTAATATTCGTGAAGCTGAGGCCATTACGATCATAACGGTATATTTGAAAAAGTCCACAGGCAATTCTTTCGTTATAACTTTTTGATTTGAAAAATGTAAAATAACAATTATTTTCAGTCCTTGGTGAAATAGCTTTTTTATCACTTTGATATGATAAATGAATTTAAAAAAGAAAAAAATAAAATATTAAAAATAATATAAACAAATATAAATAATATAAAATATAAAAATATAAAATATTTTAAGTGAAATAGCTTTTTATCACTTTGATATGATAAATTAATTTAAAAAAGAAAAAACTCTCAAATATGATAAACTAAATTGAAAGGAGAAAATTTATTAACATGTACGAATATACCCAATGCGCCAATTGTAGTGATACCTTTTCAGAATTAGATAACTTTGTTTTCTAAAAAAACATTTTATTAACATTTAACTTCTACTAAACAACTAAACTTTAAAGTTTTTAGAAAAATTATTCAAAGAGAATACATCCAAATTTTTTCCTTCATAATGAGCTAAAATTGCAATCGAAAAGCTTTACACGATGTAAAAATGACATGCAGCACACAGCTAATGCGCTGCCATTCGCGGCTTAGACGAAGTTTTCGAGGAACATTTTTATGCTTAAACTTTTGACTGCAAAACACTCCAGGGGATTTAAGTCTGCTGAGTAGGAAGTAAGTACATGTGGCGGCTTTCAAACGACAGCGCACTTAGGCTAAATTTAGTCCATTACGATGCCACTGGATCGTTAGCCTCCTTCGAGGTAGTGGATCTGAAACCAGGCTGAAACATTAAAAAAGCCTACTAGGCCCTTACGTCTCTGCAGCTTCGACAGAAACCATAGCCTTCTAGTTTTGGTTGGTGGGATGAACATTTATAAGCAGATATGAACCTTGGAGTATGTGTGTGTAGTTATGCCTGGGTTGTGCGAGTTTTGTACGATTGTACAGAGTTCTGTTGAAATGTCTAGTGGTGATTTTTAGTTGAGATTTTTGGGTAAAAAAACCGAAGGCGAAGCATCATTTTTGGTTGCTGCCGCCCAAAGCATTGGTTACGAATCTCCTTTTCGTCGATTGACCTCATCTGAATGATGAATTGATATTCCTTGAGCCAAAGACGATCACTTTGTTTATTGATTTGCGGCTTAAAGTAGAAAATTCTTTAACTGAAAACTCAAATTTCGCTTTTTACAAGCTTTGTTTTTTTCTTCGTCGCATTAAAATTCTGACACTTACTATTAATTTTCAAAGGCAGCACTTTAAGCTTATTTCTTAGGCTGCTGCTTAAGTTAAAGTTCCTTGACATTTGGCTTACACTGCGGTCGGATTTTTTTCTTAGGCATTGCCTCACTTTTTTGGCATTTCTCACGCTTATTGCAGTGCACTGCCTGCCGTTTTCTAATGCTAATAGTTTCCTGATATCGTTGTAGAGAAACAACTCGCAGTTTTCTTTGAAGGAAACTAAATTAAAATCGATGAATAATTTAACCAATTTACCAGAGTTGGAGAGTTTCGTATATTTTTTTTTGAGAAGATAAACCAAAACTGGGCATTGTTCAATATCAAATATGGCAATGATGCCAAACTAAAATAGGTTATCACTTCAACTGGCGCATTTGTATCAAAAGTTAAACAAAAATTGTTGTTTATCCCTCACATGTTACAGATACAAGTTCAAAGGAAATATGTAATATATTCCTTTTTAATAATATTTATTTAAAATGTATCCTTGTTGACTTAAAATTCAAACAAAAGTACAAACAAGCATTGCAGTTAATCCCTCAAAGATTATCAACAAATTACAAGAAAGAAACATACAAATTATTATTTTGTAGAACTACTCGTGCTTCACTTTAAATTCAAATTTAATTGAAATAATTATTTATTATTTTCTAAACAGTTCTTATCTAAGGTGACTTTTAATTCACCTTAAATTTCAACTAAATTGCAGTTTCCACGTACTCAAAAAAGTCAAAATGTACAAAGCATATTTTTTTTCGTAAGTAAAATAAAAATTTCTGTTCAAAAAATGTTAAAATTTCCGAAAAATATTTTTTTTCTCAGAGAAACGAGAATTTCTGTTCATCTCTCAAATATTGTGAATACAATTTCCAAAGAAATATATTCTTATCTAAAGAAATTCTTATCTAAGAAATAGTTCTTATCCAATGTGACTTTTAATTCACCTTAAATTTCCACTAAATTGCAGTTTTCATGTATTTAAAAAAGTAAAAATTTCCGGAAAATATTTTTTTTCTCAGAGAAACAAGAATTTCTGTTCATCTCACAAATATTGTGAATAAAATTTTTAATGAAAAATATTCTTGTCTAAAGAAATTCTTATCTAAGAAATAGTTCTTATCTAAGGTGACTTTTAACTTACCTTAAATTTCAACTAAATTGCAGTTTCCATATATTTAAAAAAGTTAAAATTTTCGAAAAATATTTTTTCGTCAGAGAAACAAGAATTTCTGTTCATCTCTCAAATATTGTGAATAAAATTTTTAATGAAATATATTCTTGTCTAAAGAAATTCTTATCTAAGAAATAGTTCTTATCTAAGGTGACCTTTAACTTACCTTAAATTTCAACTAAATTGCAGTTTCCATATATTTAAAAAAGTAAAAATTTTCGAAAATATATTTTTTTCGTCAGAGAATCAAGAATTTCTGTTAATCTCTCAAATATTGTGAATCCAATTTCCAATGAAATATATTCTTATCTAAAGAAATTCTTATCTAAGAAATAGTTCTTCTCTAAGGTGACTTTTAACTTACCTTAAATTTCAACTAAATGGCAGTTTCCATATATTTAAAAAAGTTAAAATTTTCGAAAAATATTTTTTTCGTCAGAGAAACAAGAATTTCTGTTCATCTCTCAAATATGGTGAATACAATTTCCAATGAAATATGTTCTTATCTAAAGAAATTCTTATCTAAGAAATAGTTCTTATCTAAGGTGACTTTTAATTCTTCTTAAATTTCAACTAAATTGCAATTTCATGAAGTTACAATTTTCGAAAAAATTTTTTTTTCTCAGAGAAACAAGAATTTCTGTTCATTTCTCAAACAATGTGAATACAATTTCCAAAGAATTATATTATATATATTTTTTTTTTTCTAAAAACTCATTGTTTGTTTTTGTGTCTTTCAATTCACTTTCAAACTGTTTAAACTAATGCAATTGCATTAAAATTCCTTTTGAGTTTTATTAAACAAAATTGTCTGTAATACGCTGAATGCTATCATAAAAATTAAGCACTTCTCATCTAAGTAAATGCGTTCAATTGCCTTTACGGCCAGTGTCCTTGGCATGTCTGTTTGTTAATTGCCAACAAATTAGTGTCACCTACACACTTTCACTCTTCGATTTATAACAAGTCGGTGTAAATACATTTATGTAATGTAAGCATTTCGCATTAAATCAAGCTGTCAGTTGGGAAAATTATTTTATAGGCAGCTATAAATTAAGTCAACTGAAAAAGGCAACCAGCGGAGTTGTTGAGGATATTGTAACCTTGCCTTAGCGCTCAAATATGGTCTGGTTTTTTTTATCTTTTTAATCAAATTACTAACAGAAAACCACTTTGAACAAAATATTTATTAAATAATAACACAACAACTTTGAATTTAGTTGTTGTCTTAGTACATTATATTAGATTTTAATTTGAAGATATGAGCCTTGAGGCGAACTTGAGCGTTAATACTCAAACAAACATTTTAATAATGACACAGCACGTTTGGTGCCAATTTATGTTTTTAATTGCATTTAACGCATTTACTTAAATTCGTTTTGCATTTGTTTTGTACTGTACCGAGTACACTTTGAGTTCTGTTTACTTATCTGACGTGCATTCGAATTAATTAACACTCATACGCCATGTTGGGCATTCTGCAGTCAGTATTCAAATAGTCACGTACCAAATTAAGCAGACACAACTATGTGCATGTGTGTGTGTGTGTAAATGTGTCAAGCTAAGTGTTGTTGTTGTGTGTTGTTTCCTAACGTATAACTAATTAACCGGAAACCCTTTACTTGTGTACACGGCACGAAATTGGCTCATTACTGCTAAGCTAACGGCAATTTATGCACCGTTTACATTTGTTATACATTAATGGAATATTTTGCATTTAAGTTGAGACACAATCAAAGCTTACATTGCAAGGAGAGGCATTTTGTAATAATTTAGACAGCATAAATAAATGCACATAAAATTAAAATATGATTGTCTAAGCATTTCAAACTTAATAAACATTTAAAAAAAATTCAAATAGGATTGTCTAAGCATTTCAAACTTAACTGAATGTATTTGTTTTAAATTAGTTTTAAATTGAATTGATTTTCTGACCTTACGGTGTGAACAAGTCAACTAAAGTTTTCTATAACACATAATACCAAACAGTCATCAATTTCGTCATTGACAATGCCATGAAATATTCAACACCTTCAAGCTGTCATAGCCGCTGCTGCAGTGTTACAGTTTATCAATCAAATTGACTGCATTAAATTTCACAACACGCAAATATTTGCTTGAGCAAGCACGCAACATAAAACCCACCAGTCCGGCTGTTGCACAGCTAACAAATCAAATCTATGTACTTTGACATTAAAATAAATTTCAATTTTTCATGAGTTAATTTCTTCCATTGCGGTGAGATTTCAGCCACCTGTCGCATACATACAAAAACATTTGTCTTTTGAACTCAATTTAAATGTGGCATAAATACAAAGTTTGCCACCTTTGTCTATAGTCATGAATTCAGTAGTTGTGTGACTAACAATTAAAGGTTACTGATTTTGTTTTTGAATTTATGATTTATTTAGAACTGAATGTCTAAGACTGACAACTTTGTTTTGGGTACTAGGTATTTTAAATTTGGCTTTAGGCAATTAATAAAAGGATTAGAAGACTTTTTCTTTCTCTTTCTTTCTAATATATCGGCAACAGCTTGAAAAGTCCTGAGTTTTAATTTGAATTTCGAAAATTTCAAGTCTCTCTCTATTCTCGCTTCATTGATTTTGTATCTTTTTATTATTTAAAATACTGATACCCAAATAAATTAGAATTTTTGTACTTCATTAGAATTGCATCTTCCGCCTTTTTTAATAACTTTCGAACTAATAAAGTTAGAGTAATGAAATTTTGACACGTGATCAGGGAGATTTGGGGTTTTAACATACTTACTTTTCAAGAAAATTCTATATAAATTTTCAAGGATATAAAGGATTAAAATTTTCAAAGGACCTTTTTCATATCCTTTTTTTATAAATAGATAAAAAATTAATTTTATTTAAATTGTTAAGCCTTTCCTCTTTCATTTGATATACATATCGCCATATTCTAACGAGGTTAAGTATTTTTTATATTTTTTTTATTTTTTATCCCCTTCAAAATTTTGAAGTCCTTTTAAAAGGACAAAGGATGTAGAAACGAAAAACTGAGTACGCAGTATTACTATGTTTGGTCTATAGTTTCACACCCATATGGATTTTTTCGGGTGTGAAAAATGCTGTCGCACAGTGTTATCTGTTAAAAAAATAACTCCATTAAAATACGTAAATATTAAAATTAAAAACTGCGCACTTATTTTCTCTATAAAAAAGCAAAGCTAAAATGTACCAACGAAAGTCGACCTGGTAAATAATAACATTAAAGCTCGTATTATAAACAGCTGTTTTCTCACACTTTTATGACGCTACATTTCCCTTTTTTACTCACATCCTATTTCCTTACATTTTTATTTGTCATATTATTACGGCCATATAATTTTTATATATATTATTTCCCTACACACCCACTTCTGGTTGCTATACGTGCTATATATAGCATGAAGTAAGAATTTGTATACGCAAAGCAGGTTTTAATGAAATGAAAAGAGCACAAAATAAAGCTGTAAACAATTTTATATTTTATTAGCTTTTTTCTATTTCAAATTTTTTATTGATTTTTCTTGCATAACAAAATACGGCCAGGACATGCAAAAGGACACAGACGGCAAATGGTTGCAAGAAAGTTTCAAATAAATAAAAGCTATGTGTGCGAGTGCAATTCTTCAGAATAAGCATAGTAAAAGCAAAAGAAACAACAACAAAAGACTTTATATATTGTTGTTGTTGAGTACATTGAGTACATCGATAAGAATTGTTGTTGGCAATGCCGCTGATGGCAGCAGTTCAATTACGATTAAAATCGTGTCTGACGTGTTGTGAATATCTGATGCGCTGAAAAACAATTGTCAAGAAAACCCACATTCACAAGCACATTGACACACACGAACACATGTAAATGTTCGTATGTGTAGGTACATATATAAAATCAAGAACTTAGGCAAGCAAAACGAATGAGTACACAAAATTAAATAAATAAAAAATACACAAAAGGGGAATGCAAACAAGATTTATAGCAGCAAATTTTACATACAGTCTTTACTGTTTTCGTTTAAAAAGTTATAGTCATAGGAGAGATATCACGCCCACTTTCGGGCGGCACATCCTTTGTCATGTTTTTATTCTGTCTAACTTATGATGAGAGAAAAACGAAGAAAAAGATCGATTGAACAAATGCATGAAGCTTTTACAAGATTCGTGCTTTCGCTCCTGCGAAGGAATTGCAGAGTCCATTGTTGTCCAAAATGGTGTCAAGAAAACCTTGGAGCAGATTCTTTAGTTCTCTGCGGCTATCTCAAAACTGCGCTTTACTCAATTTAGGAGCCCGTTCTTGTTTATGTTAGATGAGGGACACGTTCTCACTGATCACCTCCAAATCGACCTGCAACACTAAGGAGCTCTAACTAGTACGGCTAGAGATCCAAGAGGCTCTATGCATGGCCAATCTGGCTCTAACCTAACCTAACTAAAACCAATGCTATGTTGCATACACACGTGGGTCAGAAAAGGGTTCCAATACCCCTTTGACCAACGTGAACCACATTGTTTACCACATTTGCGTACAGTAAAAACTTCAGTGAGCTGTAAGAATAAAGGAGCAATTTTCTTTAATTTGTTGTCGTATTTGAAATTTGTGTCTAAAAATTTAATTCTTAATATTCATGTCACTTGTCATCATTGCAAAAGTGAATCTTCTAAGAACCAACCTTTTGAAAATGAAAACTTTAAGTCACAAACCGAAAGCTTCCTGTCTCAATTTTCTAACTTCCTTTACAAATTTTCGACACGTAAGAAATTAATTCGTACAATTACATTGTCATTTGCTCAATTAGTAACGAAAGCATTGTGTAAATATTCTGTTAAATTGCCATTAGCTTCGGCTTATACAATTAGCATCCAGTTAGAAGTGGACAGACAGACAACGAATAACATGAAATAAAAATAAAAAAATATAAATTTTTTAATGTACCTCTACACCGTTCTATACTTGCTCTGTACTTTGCCTCAACATTTTTGCACCTTTAATTTTGTACACTTTTCCCCGCTCTGGTTTAAATTAGTTTTATTTTCATTTTATCGTTGCTTGCTTTTTGTTCAATTCGTGTGTTCACTATTGGCCTCATTTTCGAAACAATTACGTGCAGCATAATAGCGTCAAACACAAAAGCACACACAGACACAAACAGACAATCATTAAAATGCGGCATTACAAAAAAAAAAAATTCAAACAACAAATGGCCTCCCAGTCAAATGGTGACTGGGGAGAAATAAACGGAAACTAAAAACAACATGGCTGCAAAATTTAACACATTCTGAGCAAAACACATTTGCTGTTGCTTTCAGGTAGTTGGCGGAAATTGCTTGTTAAAATAATTTTTTGTTAAAATTTTAAACTTTCGAATGCTTTGCAAAGCAACACAGCTGCGCCACACGGCGTATGAGTGACTTTTTATGGTTTAGTTGGTTAGGGCTGAAATATAAACATGAATTTTTAATAATAAATTGCTCGGTATATATACATATACATACATACATATATATACATAGATATAATCCGAAGAGTATTGCTTTGAAAAAATATAAACATTTGCATATAACAAACAACCCATTACAGTTGAAACAATCGCATATAACACCGTGCGACAGAATTTTTCACACCGAGAAAAATCCATATGTGCGTGAAACTAGAGACCAAATATAGTAATACTGCGTACTCAGTTTTTCATTTCTACATCCTTTGTCCTTTTAAAGGACTTCAAAATTTTTGAAGGGGATACAAAATAAAAGAAATATAAAGAATACTTAACCTCGTTAGAATATGACGATGTGTATATAGAATGAAAGAGGAAAGGCTCAAAAACTTAAATAAAATTGACTTTTTACCTATTTGTAAAAAAAGGATACGAAAAAGGTCCTTTGAAAATTTTAATCCTTTATATCCTTGAAAATTTATATATAATTACTATGTTAAAACCCCAAATCTCCCTGATCACGTGTCAAAATTTCATTACTCTAACTTTATTAGTTCGAAAGTTATTAAAAAAAGGCGGAGCTGCAATTCTAATAAAGTACAAAAATTCTAATTTATTTGAGTATCAGTATTTTAATATAATTTAAAAGATACAAAATCAATGAAGCGAGAATAATGAAATTTTAAAACGTGATCAAGGAGATTTTGGGGTTTAACATACTTACTTTTCAAGAAAATTCGATGTAAATTTTCAAAGATATGAAGGATTAAAATTTTCAAAGGACGTTTTTCATATCCTTTTTTTACAAATAGATAAAAAGTTAATTTTATTTAAATTCTTGAGCCTTTCCTCTTTCATTTGATATACATATCGCTATATTTTAACGAGATTAAGTATTTTTTATATTTTTTTATATTTTATAACCTTCAAAATTTTGAACTCCTTTTAAAAGGACAAGGAATGTAGAAATACAAAACTGAGTACGCAGTATAACTATGTTTGGTCTCTAATTTCACGCCCATACAGACTTTTTCCGGTGTAGAAAATTTTTTTAATTTTTGTCGCACGGTGTATTTTTGTCGACAACATATTCAACAATATATTCTTTGTGCCATTTAAAGCATTTAATTCCCCTCAGATGAAATACATTTGTGCCAGTGCCAGTCTAATCTTCAAAGCATTTTTGCGGCCTTGAGCTCTGTTAGCGATGCGTTCCTTTTTGCCTCAATTGTGGCAAATCTATCCTTTTAATGGGTGTGTTTTGTTTTGAGAGCAAATACGATAGCAAAAAATCAAAAACCAACAACGACGTATAAGCAAATCGATTTTTTCGTTAGCTAAAAAATCGCCAAGCACACCAAAACACAAAAACAAAATCAAACATTTTAATATGTAAGTAGAAAAGGTGGCTGCATTTTTGTTTGTCTCCAAAGCTGATTTGCTGACTTGCGTCTTCCTCGAAATCAGTTTGTAGTTTATATGTTCTGAATACATGATCTGCAAAAAGTCTTATTTGTGCGAGTTAGTTACCTTTGAATTAGTTTGTTTCACACTTTCCTCTACTTACATCACTCCCACATTATCGAAAAGCGTTGATTCTTTGCCCATTAAAAGTGCCTTTTCAAATTTTCCTCTTCATTGCTCTGTAATTCCTTTCCAAATGCAGTACTTACCCGCATTTTGTAACGCTTCATGGCCAACAAAACAAAAACGCCACATGTTTCTTTTCACATATTGTATGCTCGGGTATTTATTTTTAATTTATATGTTTTCGTAATTTTGACTGCTTCTCATTCAAATTTCGAACTTGACGCCTTCAAACTTGTTCACATGCATACATATATATGTATATAGTACATGTGCTTAAATAAATATTGTATATTTATATGTCTAAAGTTATTTACAATGCGTTATACATACAACTGCAATTATGCCATAAATCACTATCATAGACTACAATTAAAATGTTTGCGCTTATTTATGTGCAAAAGCTACAAATCGCAGCTAATCGCACTAATGGCGCATTTCCTATGTGGTAGGTCAGAGAATTACATTAGAATTATTTAAATCGTAATTGGTAAAATTCGTAGCCAATGCTTTAACATTTGGCATTTTCGATTACACCCAAACAGCATTGCACTCGAGCTTTTAATTAGATTTGACTTGATTTAATTACAGCCTAACTTACAACTAATTATTTACAATAGAATTTAAAATTTCATTACTGCTAAATTTACAGCTAATCATTTACAATTCGTAAACAGTTTGTGGCGAAAAATCGGTGAGCGAAATTCTCTTTTAACTAAAATTCATATGTAAATAATTTCATATGTAAATATTTTTGCAGTATAGAATTTGAGTTTCTGTTACAAATAAATTTTTTAATAACTTAAATTCGTACAAAAATACTTAAAACTGCATAGAACTCGACTTTCATGTCAATGGGCTTTTCAAATAATTTCACAAACACTTAAAGCCATTTAGGCGCTGTTAGCCAACTGCTCGTTGTATGATTTGTTGTTAGTTTCTGCTGTGTTTCGAACGAAAATTTCATAGTTGAAATGTTTGAATTTTATTGTGAAATCATGATGAATTTTCAACAAATCAGTGCGGTATAACTTTCTGATGAATTTCATATTTAACCCTTTACACGGTACAGTTGCATATCTGCAACCAACCATAAAATTGCCCGTAATTTCGGAAGTAACTATCAAAACGAATCTTTTCTGCTATTTTACAACTATGCAACGTTCCTTTTTTGAAATACTGGCATTAATAGTGTGGAAAAAGTAGCTAAATTTTACTTGACAGCACTTATTTGACCATTTTTGCCAAAAGTTGCACGCATTTATTTTAGTGAAACAAAAGTGATTAAAACTTATTAATAAAAAACACACAAACACTTTGCGAAAAATGCGGAGTAGGACTATGATACAACAAACGCATTAATTGCTTTAAAAATTTTCATTTAAAATTAAACATATTAAAATTAAAAAAAAAGTTTTATTGCTTTGTTGCATATGTGGAACCAATTGTTTTTTACAAAAAAACCTGACAAAATTAAAGTATATTAAAAAATAAAAAATACGTGTTTGTTAAATTTAGGTTTACATCTAAAAAACAACATTTGATGAAAAAATTCGCTATTGCCGTGTAAAGGGTTAAAGTGCAGCACAATCGCGACTGTTCTCACTGACACACAAATTCGTTGAAATTTTGACCAAATTGCTGTTGTATGAAATTTGTGCGCAAATATTTTATATGCTCGTAATTCAAATTTAAATTTTTAAGCTTGAATGGAAAAAGCAAAAAGAACGAATTCACAAACAGTGGTTATTGCAAAAGTAATAAAAAAAAATACTAACTAACAGAAAACTTCAAATGAAACAAGTTAAAATGCATCAATGGGCTTTACTCACTAAACACACTTTAATTTTTTTTCTATGAATTAAAAAAGTCGTTATTAAACCCCATTAAAAATAAATACTTTTGAATAACAGAAATTTGTTCATATGGCTTACAATGGTTGAAACGGGTTTAAATGTGAAATAAAAAATATAAATGGCCTGTTTTTTGATGTATTTAAAGCATGAAAATTCTGGTTCAAAAAGGTCAAATGTTTATATGGCAATCCTGCTTAAATGTTGGTGCAACAAGCCCAGTTGAGTGCACACACAACTTACACCTCGAAAGCCTTTGAGCCTTTCAATTCAATTCAAAAGCCTTTAAAATTTGTGATGCGTTCGAGCGATTTGGCAGACAGAAGGACAGACTGATGAACAAAGGACATGGTAGATAGATGGGTTGATTGAAGACGCTGCTTTCAGCCAAATTAGTTGAGAAGGGACACATAGGCTACTTTTGTTCGTTGTGATACCTCATACTCAGTCCTACATAAAATTCGAACCATTGGGCTCAGTCATTTATTGATGTCTACATTTGAGATATTAAAGAAGTGCTCTGAGCGAAAAAATATTTTTGCCACAAGGCTGGGCAAGTGCGGCAAAGGCGAAGGATTGTCTCGCCACACACTTCTCGCTTCACACTTCTCAGACTAGATTGAATGTGAATCGGTGAGAAAGTGAATGTTTCTAGCTATTTTTGCATCTAACTGAGAAAAGAATGGGGCTTCTAAGTGAGTAACAGAATCAAAGAAAGTGCTCCAAGGTTTCCAAGATTTCCTCAAACTAAATTGAAGAAAATAACAACATCAAAAATTTTTAATAACTTGCACATAATTGAAAGCGACTTTTATTAATGAGACATCAATTTAAATCCACAACACAATTTTTTTGTTTACTGCCAGTAATTAAAAGCCTCAAATTGGTCAGCGACCAACAATAGCGCTGCCATTTTATGACCGCAAGCTTCAAGTTCAATGGAAATTTTCAAACAAATGACCAAAATTGCTAACTTTTTGTGGGTATAAAATATTGAAAACCAAACCGACAGAAAGCTGAAATTCCAATAAGCAGCCAACGACCG
>OZ057399.1:9810939-9868439 GCA_964056695.1 Melieria picta | reverse complement strand
AATAAAAAAAATAATAAAAAAAAATAAAATTCTTCTGAACTTTTTTTTTAATATTTTTGTTGTTTTGTTTTACATATTGTGAACACTTTGCTTGAATTATTAAATAAGCACTAGAAGCTGCAAATTGTTGGCACTTCTGACCAGACACGTGTTTATGGAAAACCGAAAAAAGAAGCAAAACAATAACAAAACAATGTCTTTATTTCAGTGGAATGCAAAACCAAAATGCTTCTTCATTTTGCAAAAGAAACAAAAAGATGTTGACAAAACTTTTCAAGCATTTCATACAAATTGCGCGTGTGACACTACGGTTCAGTGATATTATTAGCAAAGGTTTCAATGTTTCAATATTGGAAAATTTTGATTTGAAAAGTGAGAAAAATGTTTGACAATTTTTTTTAATTTTAGAACAGATTGGTCTCATTAAATACGTTTTCAAGTTTGAGCAGGTTGGTACTTGTAGATATTTTTTATTTCATGGAATTGGAAATCTTGCATGATATCGACGCACTTCTGTGTGTCCTGTATGCCGAATTCTTGCCAACTAAAATTAGCTTCGTTAATTGGTCCTCTAGTACTTTTGCTACCTCCGTCTTCGCCGAGGTGAATGTACATAAACGACTCAAAGAAACAATAAACCTGAGTATAACGTCATCGTTCGGTCGCTTCGGTTAAGGACCTCACAAGTTTGCTTACTTTATTGCAAGCACATTAAGACAATCCCAACTTGATTGCTACTATGCACAGTGATTCGACTGCATACAACCGCGGGACAAAATTAGAAGGAGTGGTCTGTTCTCCATAAAATTTGGTATAATATATATATTTGGTATTTGGTCTGCTGAATTCAAATCTAAATTTTGTTTAACTACAATTTTTGTAGTTTGGCAATGCCTGAGACTTAAATTTGCAAATTTCGTCATTTTTGGAAAGCTATAGCAACGAGTGTGTTGGCTAAATTTTCCAGATTTTAGATTTAATCAGTTACGTCAACATTGATAATTGCGAAAAGTAACAGAAATTGTATCAGGACCTCTTAGTTTTGCAATAAAAATGATAATAATAGATGTATGTTTTGTATTTATGCAGATTTTTCAATTTTTCATGCTAATTGCATACTTTTAGGGATGAAAAAATAAATTTTGTAGAAAAATATGAATACAATGTAAAAATGTAATTACATTATCCGACAAAGAAAGAATGCTGCTTAAAATAAAAAAAAATCCAGGAACATACTTTCACATACTTTTTAGATATTTTCCTCTAAGTTTTGCCAATTTTCAGATTTTTAATTTAGAAAAATATTTTAAATTAAAAGTGAAGTGAAAGCTTCAGCTTTGCAAATTTTTAGAAAACATTAAAAGCGAAAATGGCCACATTATTTCTTAATCTATATTGAAAGTTTTAGCAACTTCTTGGTAACCATATATTTTTACAATTTTTTTTACTCAATAGACTAAAAAACAGAAAATATGTGTTTAAATTTTTTTGTGAAAAAAGTTTCAACTTTGAGTCGCTTTTGAACAGACACTAATTAATTTTTTTCACAGATTTTTTGGGGTTTTCTTAGTTTGAGTTTTACCTTTCAAATGACATCAAAATCGTTAAATTCTGAGACTAAAAATTTTTTGAATTCTGTCTATCGAACGAATCACTGTGCTATGTAGTATTCTATGCTGCCGCTCTCGTTAAATTGAACAAAAAAAAACAAAGGCAGCGCCTAGTAAAAGCAAACAGCGACCGAACTGTGTTGGCGAATATTCACACAAACACACACACACATACAATTCGAAAACATACACAATCGTGTGTGTGTGTTTTCACGCATCAGGCGTCAAAGGGTGGAAACCATAAATCGACAGCCAAGTATTACATAAAAAGCACAAACCCAGTGCGCACAGGCCAGTCGAGAGTGTCAGTAAACTCTCAACACTTGCGTGACGACAGAGTTCAAAGTCCTCGCTAGTTGGGCGCAACAGAAACGATCATCGAAAACGTGCAACAGCAGCGCCAGATGTGCGGCGAGTATGGAGTGAAAACACATTGTGCGGTCGTAAAACAAGAACGCCATCAATGATATTTATGTGAGCTGTTTTTTTATGGCAACAAGCGAATGCAACGAAACGCGCATGAACTACATAGCAACAAAATGTTATAAACATTTCACGCTCGGTTGGTTGCTTGAAGCGGCGCAATAACAAAATTGCAAAAACTGAATAGTTAAAACGAGACCAGAGAGAAGAATTGTTGCTTTAAAGCATTCGCGAACAATTTCCAACTCAGCGCTTTGCAACTGTGGATGCAAAGTAAACAATGCGAGTGCAATTGCAGTTCTATTTATATTTCAATTTATACAAAAGCAATTTTGACCGAAAAACTGAAACAATTATTGAGTGAATAAATTGTATAAATTTTATATTGTTTATTATTTGCCAACTTCTGCGCAGTTCAACAATGATTGAGTGAATTTTTTTGTAAATTTGAATCAAAATATAATATTTAAGGTATCATGGCACGTTAGAAAGGGGAATTTTTAATGATTTACAAAATTATTTATTTTTCAGCTCCTTTATTATCAATATTTTTGAAAATTTTTTTACAATATATTGATGGTTTAAGGAACACAAAAAAATAATTTTTTTTTTTTTAGCATATTGTCTCTTATATAGGTGGAGCTGAAGTCGCGTAAAAAAAAAACATCCTCCATTGCGGACACTTAATCTCCGAATCGGCTAATCTGAAACAAAAAAACAAACCCGATTCATAATTATTAAGCTTTCAGACACAGGAATTCACCAGAAAAATAAAAAAAAAACGCTAAAAATAAAAGGATAGGATTTTGAAAACAAGTGTCAAATTTTGACTGCGTTTTGCACCTTTTTTCCCAGAAAAAGTACTTTACATTAAAAATTTTTCTTCAATATTGTGGTGGATTCTTGTAAAAAATAAGTTAATAAAAGGAACTAAAAAATTTTTTTTAAATCGGTCAAGCCAATCCGGAGATTAAGTGTCCGCAATGGAGGATGTGTTTTTTTTTTGTACGCGACTTCAGCTCCACCTATACAAGAGACAATATGCTAAAAAAAATTTTTTTTGTGTTCCTTAAACCTTCAATATATTGTAAAAAAAATTTTCAAAAAGATTGATATTAAAGGAGCTGAAAAATAAATAATTTTGTAAATCATTAAAAATTCCCCTTTCTAACGTGCCATGATACCTTAATAAAAAGACGCCGTTTTTATGTTTTCAACAGTTACACAACGCCTCAAAGCTTTTGCTTGGCAAAAACTATCAAAGCAAAATAAATCATCACAACAGCAGCTTCCATCTATTCAATGCCCATTCCACTGCTTTTTCGCTCAATTTCATTACAACAACAACAACAAATCATTGCAGCACACAGCATTCGGCATGCATTGCGTATACGCAATTTTAACTACGAGTGCAATAGCCGTCATGGCAACCATGCTGGGGTCAACGGTGCGTATACGTAACCTCCAAGTACTACAACATTCGACACATTGGCGCCCCCAACAAAAATCACCACTCGATTTGCTTCGATGCTGTTAGAACTGCAAAATAGCGTCAGGTTACTGACACATTTGTCGGTTGGCTGAATGGCTGTCAACTTGCTTGACGCTTAATTGGGTTACAATTCGCTTTTAATTAGCGCGCCGACAGCACGCACCGAGTACATTTCATGCTGAGAATTTTGTGCCGCCAATTTTTAGTTGCCAATTAGCAGCTGCAGCGTTTGATGTGTCCAAAAGTGTGTGCGTAGAGCAATTTCGGAATATTTTTCTTCATTAAAAGACTGCAATATGGCAAAAATTGTCGGTTCTTGCTGACAGAAAACAGAAGAGTTTGGGTTTCGTGAAATTCAAATGTAAACTTTAACAAAAAAAAAAACAGCCAACAATTTGGGGTTTCAAAATACTTTGAAAAGGGGTTTTTAGTCATACAAATATGTAGGGGAATTCTTTGTAAGGTGCCACCCCATAGCTTTTTTGCGCATAACTCGTTAGAAAATTAACGTATCGTCAATGTTAATGTACCGTTGGAAAGAGGGGTTAAAGAGCTATGATCCAAGGAAACACTTCATTTGAATTTTTCGTAAATACGAATTTACAGTCAATTTCCCAAAGTGTTCAAAATCGACACCCTAAAATTTTTTGATGTAAAGTGCCACCCTCTAAAAAACCCGCTAAAAACGTAAAAATTTCAAGTAAAAATGCATGATTTAGAAAATGTATGAAAGATCATTGAATTTAATTTGAATTAAATATAAAATGACCGAAAGCAAAATGCAAATTGAATGGTAACGAATAAAACGAATAATTGTATGGAAATTAATAAACAAAACTGAACTCATTTATTCCTCATGATAGGATTAGAGAAAAATTGACTAAGAACACTTTAAATTCCTTTTAATGACGCTTCCGAGCAACAAAAAGGCATTTTACCGATATAGGACAACAAAACAATGAAAAAAGGGGGGTGGCACCTCACAAAGAAAAAAAGGTGGCACTTTACATTTCTATGCCATTTTGGAAATCATTGTATACATTTTTTCCTTTTACGATATGCTCGGATATCATTTCGGATTATGAAAAACCATTAAAAATTAAGTCCAACACTGATATTTACCTTAGTTTTTTATAAGTTTTTGGTTAATTTTTCACCGCAAGAAAAACCTTCAGTTTTAATTTTTATGTTTTTTCTTAACCAAATTTGACACTTTTATTTACCCAGACCGTGTTATTGCATCTGTTCCCTCAAAAACCACATTAAAATTGATGTTGTTATATATACCTTAAATGACGGTAGGAATTTTTTTGCTTGGATTGCTGGAACGTCGAAATCGACGAGGGGTGGCACCTTACAAAGAGTGCCACCTTACAAAGAATTCCCTACATAAAAAATGTCTCTCGCTTGTTATGTGCCCGCTCATAATTTTCATAATTTGAGTTTAATGTTTAAAGCATCTTTAATTAATTAAAATGTCATTTCAAAAAAAAAATTGCCAAAACCTATGGGTTTAAAAATGCTTTGAAAAGGGGTTTTTTAGTCATAAAAATATGTGCATTAAATATGTATTTTGCTTGTTATGTGCCCACTCAAAATTTTCATACTTTGAGTTTAATGTTTAAAGCATCTTTAATTAATTAAAATCTCCACAAAACTTCATACTTTCAGTTCAGATATCTTTGAAAAATTATTTGCGCCCAATCCGACCTTCAGTTTTGTACAAAATATCAAATTTTTTTAAAACTTTTCTCACCTAGAATCATTCAATATTTGCAAAATTAAGGGCTCAGTTTAATTGAGAAACTTCGAAACCGTCGATGCTTGACCAATCAATTCGCCTGTCAGTTATACTCTTCGTCTGTCCATATACACAATTTTTTTTTTTACTTGAAAGCGCCAGCATCAGAAATCAAATTTCAATAACTTTCCACTTCATTGCTTGACTTCGCTCTGAAGGCCACACGTGCGGCATTCATTGAACTAATGACTTCATTTTGTAGCTGCCACATTCTGTTCAGCTCATTTTCAACTTTACCTCTGGGATTTTCAATTCCACTGCGAACTGTGGCAAGTTTGGACAAACCAACTGACTTTGATGTGTCAGTACACAACAAATTGGAGAAGAACTGAAAATCAAAAATTCCAAATACTTGAAGCATTAAGAATATCGGCAATATTCGCAGAAAATGAAGGCCAAAGAAACCAGTGATAAAATAAAGGAAACCATAAATTCACTGCAAATAATTGTTTTGAATTCTCAGAGGATTTCAAAATGTTGAGCATTTTCCTTTTAATTTAGCACTCATTGACACGGCTCACTGGAATCTAGCAGATAAAAGTAAATTTCTAGTGACATTTTTTTTCTTTTGTGTGTCTAATATATGTTCCATGGAAACTAAAATTCTTAGTCTACTTAGTTCGCCTTGAAGTATACTTTAATTGTATTTACAGCTTTTGAAGCTTTGGAAATTTTCCAACACGCTGCGCCAAAGCGCTCACAACATTTGACCTAAATAATTTAAAGCTACACTCGTCGCTTACTTACTCACTCAAACACTCGTATCACTCACTCACTCACTTACTCACTCACTTACTCACTCACTCACTCACTTACTCACTTACTTACTCACTTACTTACTTACTCACTCACCCACTCACTCACACACTCACTCACTTACTCAAAATCTCTTTTTCACAAACTCTCTCTTACACACTTCCTTGCCAGCTTTCTATCCCTCTCCAGCTCTCTTTCCTTCAATCTGCCTGTTCTTCACTCCCACTATGTATCGCCTTCTCTTCCATTTCCCTCCTCTCCCTCTCTCTCTATCTCTCTAAAAGTCGTAGGAATATTTACAGCTGGCATTCGCACCCACACGATCGCCGACGCCGCGCAGCATCGCCGCTCGTCGCCCTCAGAAACCCGACGTCATCTGGCCGTTCTTCGCATCGATCCAGTCGCAGCCGAGCGCCGTGTTGTTGTTGGACGTCAGCACCGGCGTCACGGTGGTGGTGCGCTGAATGTCGCGTGCCGGATAGTAGACGACCGGTCCCGGGGATGGCGCACGATTGCGTTTGATCTTCACCACGCCCGGCGAGCCGGCCTGCGACAGCCGCACACTGTTCAGCGTACTATTGCCCGAGCCGGCGGCCAGATAGGTCGTCGTTATGCTACGCTGAGTTCCGTGGCGCGAGAAGCGCCCCGACGAGCGGTGATTAATCGTGCCGTCACCGTTATTCGATATAGAACTCTCGTAGTGTATAAGATCGGGCTGGTCGCGGCTAAGGCGGCGCTTGAAAAAAATCAGCAGGAAGATGCGCTTGAACTTCTCGCCGAAGATCACATAGATGAGAAAGTTGGCGCTGCTGTTGATCGTCACCAGCAGATTGGAGATCTTCGTCAGCGAGTGATCGATAAAGTTGTAGAACGCCTCGGAGATGTTCAGCACCAGCGCCAGGAAGTTGAACAGGAAGAACACAATGACGACGCAGAGCAGCATTGTGGCCAGACCGATCTCGCGCTTCTCGGAGCGCGACAGGCGCTGGCGCTCGCGATTCGCGCGCTTCACCTGCCTGTAGATGAGGCAGTTGAGTATGGCGAGCGTCAGGAACGGCACAATGTAGTTGACAATCAGATAGCACCAATGAATGTAGATGTTGATGTAGGTCTGGCTGCGACGCAGCGCCGACGGCCGCACGCAGTGCAGCACCAGGTCGCTGCCCGCTGGCTGGAAGCTGACCGTCAGCACCTCCCAGAAGCGCGGCAGATTGTACAGCAGCGAGAAGATGCAGCACACAATGAAGTAGATCTTGGCGCGTCCGTAGGTGCAGAGCGCGCGCGCCTTCAGCGGATGACACACGGCCACGTAGCGCTCCAGCGTCACGGTGAACGTCATGTAGATGCTGGCCGTCTGCGCAATCATGGCAATGGGGTAGACCGCCGGCGAGATGAACGGATAGATGTAGTTGTAGTAGAAGAAAAAGTAGCCGGTGTGCGGATAGACGGACGGTATGCCGAAGAGCAGCATCGAGGTGACAATCAGCACCGTGTCGCAGCGCGCCAGCCCAATGAGCAGATAATTGATGCTGGAGCGCATCTGCGGCCGCGATAGAATAATCATCGAGATGATGTTGCCAATGATGCCCAGAATGCCGACAATGTTCAGCATGACGCCGCACACCCAGAACTCGAGCCGGTTGTTGTCCAGCGTCGGGTTGTACACGTCCTCGCAGGTCGAGGCCCAGTCGTGTTCGTGGTAGTCGGGCGACAGCGAGTCGTCGTCGTAGGTGCCGTAGATGGTAAAGTTTGTGGTGAGCAGCGGTTCCAGCGATGTCACGTCCGCGCCGCCAAACATCGGAAAGCCGGTGCTCGTTTCGGCCGCCGCTGCCGCTGCCGCATACTGCACGAACACATCGTTGCCGCCGACGCTCTCGATGAATGCCTGCAGATCGATGGGCGCCGAATCAAAGTCGCCGGTGCCGCTGTCGAACGGGTCGGCGGGCGGCAGTGTGGCGAGCGGCGGTTCCTGGACGGGCGGCGACGTGGGCGGGTACGGCTGTGAGACATGTAGAGTGCGCACGAGTGTCGGATAAATGCCACGCGTTGCATTTAACTCAAACATCGGGTTGCGATTTGCGGCCAATACAGACGACGCTGTATACGATTTGTGGGTAGAGGAGAGCGCAGAGTGTGTGAACGAAAACTATTCGCCAATACTTGACTAAACGTCACCAACTTGAGTGAGTGAAACGTACTTAAATTATTGCAAAAGTACACAAACGCAAAAATCGTTTTTCTTACTGATTTAAGTTTGAAAAAAATTACTACGCATAACGTTTTTCGCTTTGACTACACCTAACGATTTGCAAGTCTTTTAAAGCTTTTTCTCTGAACTTATTATTCAACAACTTATGTCACTACTAACTACAGCTTCACATGTCTAATGCACAAAAAAGCTGCGAAACGCGTCTTTTAAGTATTTTCAACAAACAATCACACAAGACTTTACTTAAGTAATCGAATTCTGTTGAAATAGTCGCCTAAAACGCGCTAAAGCTAAAATGATCTAATTCATAACTTTTCTCAAAGAACTTGGCTAATTAATAGACTACAAAAAGTGTTGGAAGAATTGTTCCAAATTGTTTGAAAAAGTAATCGATTTCAAGGCAAACTGCTAACTACACCAAGGCTACATGAGCCAATCAAACACTGGAGGCTATTAAAAGTATTAACTTGAAAATTTTCAGAATTACAAGTAATCTATCTTCAATATACAAAAGTTTCTAAGAGCTTTTACAAAACAAAACCAACGCGTGGTCTTCAAAACAGCTCAAGTAACTGAAAAGTGCTTCGAAATATGAGATTTCTAAAAGCGGCCAGGAACTTTGAACTCTGCTCAAGTTTAATTTCCAAGTATGAAAGTTATTTTTATAAAATATATTTTTTCAATTTCTCCTGAAAAAGAAAACTTGAACAAAATTCTCAACTTTCTTTCTGTAAAAATTAATAAAAAAAATTGTTTTAGAAATAAATTATTTTAAGTCGAAGTAAAAATTTCTCAACTTGAACTTGAACTTTGAACTCTGCTCAAGTTTAAGTTCCAAGTATGAAAGTTATTTTTATAAAATATATTTTTTCAATTTCTCCTGAAAAAGAAAACTTGAACAAAATTCTCAAATTTCTTTCTGTAAAAATTAATAAAAAAAATTGTTTTACAAAATAATTATTTAAAGTCGAAGTAAAAATTTCTCAACTTGAACTTGAACTTTGAACTCTGCTCAAGTTTAAGTTCCAAGTATGAAAGTTATTTTTATAAAATATATTTTTTCAATTTCTCCTGAAAAAGAAAACTTGAACAAAATTCTCAAATTTCTTTCTGTAAAAATTAATAAAAAAAATTGTTTTACAAAATAATTATTTGAAGTCGAAGTAAAAATTTCTCAACTTGAACTTGAACTTTGAACTCTGCTCAAGTTTAAGTTCCAAGTATGAAAGTTATTTTTATAAAATATATTTTTTCAATTTCTCCTGAAAAAGAAAACTTGAACAAAATTCTCAAATTTCTTTCTGTAAAAATTAATAAAAAAAATTGTTTTACAAAATAATTATTTAAAGTCGAAGTAAAAATTTCTCAACTTGAACTTGAACTTTGAACTCTGCTCAAGTTTAAGTTACAAGTATGAAAGTTATTTTTATAAAATATGTTTTTTCAATTTCTCCTGAAAAAGAAAACTTGAACAAAATTCTCAAATTTCTTTCTGTAAAAATTAATAAAAAAAAATGGTTTAAGAAAATAATTATTTGAAGTCGAAGTAAAAATTTCTCAACTTGAACTTGAACTTTGAACTCTGCTTAAGTTTAAGTTCCAAGTATGAAAGTTATTTTTATAAAATATATTTTTTCAATTTCTCCTGAAAATGAAAACTTGAACAAAATTCTCAAATTTCTTTCTGTAAAAATTAATAAAAAAAAATTGTAATTGTAATTGTAATTGTAAAAATTAATAAAAAAAATTGTTTTAGAAAATAATTACCTATTTGAAGTCGTAGTAAAATCTTCACAACTTCATCAAAAATTATATATTTCGACAAATTATATTTGAATTTTTTTTATCAAAATAAAGTGTCCTAAATCCGATAATATAAAATGTTTTCTAAAAATTTATTTTTAAAATTCTTTAATCGTTTTCAACGATAAAAATCACTTTTTTCAATCTTTCTACTACGCAAAAGTAGAAAAAATATTTAATTTCAAAGATATTAATGTTTGTTAAAACTAATTTTTAATTTTAATTTAATATTTCAAGTTCAATTCTTTAGGAAAATTTTTTTTAATTTAGTTTGAAATTTTTCAACCAATAATTTTTAGTT
This sequence comes from Melieria picta, assembly GCA_964056695.1. Lineage (NCBI taxonomy): Eukaryota > Metazoa > Arthropoda > Insecta > Diptera > Ulidiidae > Melieria > Melieria picta. The sequence goes on along the minus strand of OZ057399.1, from coordinate 9,858,044 downwards.
ATTTTTTTTTTAAATTAATTCAAAAATATTATAAAGAAAGATTTCTCTGAATTTATATTTATTTTTAAGAAAATATTTGTTTAACAAAATAGTAAACTTTAAAAATTTTACAAGAATTTAAAAAATTTTCAAATATTTATATTTATTTTATTTATTTTAAATAACGTAAAAAATTCCTTTAACAAATCGTTTTGAAAACTTAAGTCCTTAAAAAATTTGTTAAAAGTTTCAAGACACTTTTGTTAACAAAAAATTAAAACATTAATTGCTAAATATTATTGGCTGTTGAAAATGTTGACAAAATTAAAACTTTCGACAAATTGTTGAAAAAAATTTCTATTTTTTAATTACAAATTTCAACAAATTTATCTAAAAAAGTTTATATTTTAACTGTTCTTTTTTTAATATTATCTTCACTTATTTATTTGTAGTACTGATGGTGACTTTAAATAAACACAATAAAAGTGTTTAAACAAACTAGAGTAAATTTTTTTTTTAAATTTTCAAAGAAATTACAACCAAATTAAATAACCTTTGCTGACAACAATTAAAATAATTTCTTTAAAATTTTTGTTAAAAAATTTAATAATTTTAATAATTTTTTTAAATTTGTAAAAGTTTTATAATTTTATTTATATTCATTAAATTTGTTTCAATTTTTAAAATCCTTTTTGATTGTTGTAATTTTCTTACATTTTTTATATTTTATATAGTTTTTTTATTTAATTTTTATTATAATTTTTAATTAATGATTTTTATTATTTTATTATTATTTTATTATGTTTTTATTTTATTTATATTGTTTTTTAAGTATATGTTTGTGAGTATTTTCGATTTAACTTTCTCGTTTGGAAAGATTCTCCATGACATTTTTTTTGAAAATATTAATGTCCATTTATTTTAGTGCCTTTTTTTGGCTTCTTTGAATGGTTAGTTGAGTTTTTCAACCACGCAACAATTGCTTCAAGTATTTGTAAAAACTTTTATGAGGTGAAACAATTCGATTGAAAAAACGGTTTTAAAATAAAACACAAAAACTTGAAAGCTTTGCGTACCAAACAGCAGCCATACGTTCACTTTTTTGTAACGAAAAAAAAAACGTTTCGGAAACAACAACAAACAATGCAAGAATTTTTCTAAAACTACAAACGTTAGTTTTCGAAAGAGAAAGCCAACTTTCAGTGGCATATGAGGCTAAAAACTTTAATAGCTTAGGATAAATTTGAAATCTCAAACAACAATTTTGACAGCTCTCCGAATTGTTTAGTATTTATTATTTCTATATATATTTTGTGTAAATATTTCTACTGCCTAACCACACGAGATGCAATGACTGCCGCTGTCACTTAAATCTATTGAAAATAGTTGCAAAACGTTTTTCGTTTCGAGAAATTTATTTTCTTTTGCTTGGGTTTTTTTCGTATTTTTTTCGACTCAAACTTTAGAATTCTACAAATCGACAATTTTCTTTTACCTTTTGACTTTGTGTTGCACTTAAAGCTTAACGGTATCACAAAACTGCGCTTGGCACTAAAACTAATTTTTCATTCATTCGTCGTACGGAAATTTCGTTCCTCGTAAAGTTCAGCGTTGCAGCTTTCTTAGTGCTTCTTAATGTACACACACAATTACACGCGCAGTTTTCATGCAATTTTCGGACAACTCTTCACAGCTGCTGACAGACGCGTCGTTCCGGGCATTCGGGGCGTATACGCGTGCTTTGGGCGGTTTAATGTTTTCATTCGATTCAACTCGGAGACGGAGTTGGAGTTGATTTGAGTTGGTTTTATGTATTTGAAAAGTTTAACTATTTTACTTGCACAGTTTTCTAAGTTGTTTTCAATTTTATTTTATTTTATTTTTATTTTATTTTATTTTATTTTATTTTATTTTATTTTATTTTATTTTATTTTATTTTATTTTATTTTATTTTATTTCATTTTTGTTAGTGTGCGTAACTATTCGTTTGATTTTTCCTACATTTCTTTTTATATCTTTTTATATTCTGTTTTGTTCACTTTTATCAGCGCCAAACTTTAAGCGCTGTCACTTTTTCTGCACCGTTTTTGTTTATTGTTAAATTGCCTGAATTGCGGCTGCGAAGATTTCACCTCAACTGCAAATTCACTACACTTTTATGCACACAAATATTTGCCAGCTGCTGCACAAGTCACGCACTGTTGACATTCTTCGACATGGGAAGTGAATCCTGTACAAATCTGTTAGCCGCAAGCTGTGCGCCTTCAGTCGCAAAACTACTCCGTGTCAACTCCGATGGTGTTTGCCGGAAATTGTAGTTTTTTGCTGAAACTGTGTACACCGCCACCGTTGTGCGCACTAATTGTGACTAATGAGCTTTTGACTTTGCGACACCACCTCGCGACCTGCAGCTCGACATAGGTAAGTGGAACAGTTTAACTGCCGTTTCACGGCTTTTGCCTGTAATTCGAGGCAGCTGTCAATGTTGTAAGGTTCTTCATAAATGTCTTGCAGCACTTAGCGTTGTCACATTTATTAAAGGCAAAGCACACTCACGCACAAGTGGCACAAAGTTAAACATAAAAAAATGAAAAATAACCGTCGCCTTTGTTTCGTTTCCCGCTGGCTGTGTAAAGTTGAAATTTTACAACAAAACTAACTAGTGGCCAGAAAAAACTCGAACGCCACTCGAGCGCATACCAGCCGTCAGCCGTGTCGTCAGGCGCTGTCGTTGCTGCAATATTAAAGTTGTTATTGTAGTGGTTTCTGTAGTGGCTGAAGCGTTCACGTTGCTCGTTCGTTGCTGCTTGTGTGCTTGTTTGTCGCACTTCTATGCTGTCTTTGTTGTTGACTAGTTGCTGGCCACTTCCACTGCGGCGCCATTGTTTAGTGCGCGCGCCAAACTTCCTCCGACGCTTTGTGTGTCCTTCAGCGAGAGCGTCGCGTAAATTTATTGCCTGTAAATAAAATCAAACAAAGAAGAAATTCCATATGAGTATTTGGACCAAGTTGGCTGACATAGAAAATGCTGCTTTATAAAACAACAACAAACATAGAGAAAGTGGGTCAATGCACAGTGGACTGTGTACAAGTAAAAGATGCGTAAAAATGCTGAGTTTCTGGATTTACTGGGTTTCAGTTTCGGCCAAAAAATGGCCGAAAAGCCGAAACCGAAACTTTCTAGAAAATTTTTTTACATTTTATTGTGTAGCAGGTATATAGTGAAAGGAGGAGTAATTTGGATGCCACCAATGTAAATAAACTTCTTTTTTAGAATATAATATTAAATTATTTAATTTTGAATATTAGTGAGTAAGGTATGAAAGGGTGATTTTTTTCATGTTTATGTTTTTAAAAAATGAATAAATTGTTTTTATTTATAAGTATTTATTTATTTATGTTGTGTTTGTTTGTTTGTTTTTTATTTACTTAATGTAAAATTCGTTTGTTGAAAAAAAATGCTTGATATGGTGATTTTTATTTTAACTAGAAATTTTCGGTTTCGGCCGAATATTTAAAAAAAAACCGAACCTCGGTTTCGGTTTCGGCCCAAAAAAGTGGTTTCGGTCGGACACTACTACATACAAATTGAAAGGTATTTTTTGCATTCTATAAATACACTGTGTGTGAACTTTGTCCTCAAAAATTTAGACATGGGGGGGACCTACTGGGTGAGTTTTCTATAGGTATACTGAGTTGAGATCCACCAGCCGTTTGGCTGGATTGGCTCTAGTTTAAGAGAAATCCGTCTTTGAAGTTTGTCGAGTTCGTCGCTTAAGTCTTCGAACGTTTAAATGCTAATAGGTCCTAAATCGTTCCGAATACCGCTTTACTGTCTTCGGCAAGTTTGTAGATATTTTAACGACCAACAAATTTGCTTAAGACACCAATCCAAAAAAAATACATTTAAACGGTGTAATTGCGATATGTGCATTTTTGAGCACAGCGCGACGTGGCGTATGAGTGTTATTTAATTATAATTAACACTCATATAATTGAGTGTTATTTAATTATAATTAACACTCATATAATTGACACTCATACGCCACGTTAGGTCCCCCCCATGTCTAAATTTTGGACTTGCACAGTGATATTAAAGAATTACTTTTTGAAACCCCCTCCTGAAATATTTTTCTGAATCCGCTCCTGCCTGAGAGCAACTTCACCTATTTATCATCTTATAGCAAATGCTACGATTGATTTATGGGTTTAATTTAAGAAGTAACAAATTAATATTTTTAAAAATGAATTCAAAGCACATTACAAAAATTTAACTATTATCCCCAAAATAATTTCCAATAAGTAATTTGCAGCGATATTAGGGAAAGTTTGTGTTCTAATTGAAATCTACGAATTGGGCGCGTTTGATCAAAACCCTGTTGCTTTAATAATGGTTAAATAAAATCAAAAAGTGATAACGACGGTGTATTAACTCCGTTGTATTTCAATTTTTTAATATTAACCTTTAAATGCAAAATGTTTGTTAGCTATGTATATACTTAATGCTAGGTACATTGTTGATAATCATGAAGAATGTACTGTAATATTAATACTACTGTAACATTCTTATGAAAATAAAAAAAAAAAAAAAATAATAATTGATCATTTTGTATTTTTCCATAAATATTAAATAATTTTTTTGTAATTAAAAAATATTGATATAAAATTTATTTAACCCGTTTTAAGCTAAAATTGTTCAAAAGTAAACTAGCTCTAGAACTCTAACAAACAAACTTCTTAGGCAAATGTTTCTTGATTTAAATACCAAAAAGTAATATCAAGACACAGGGTACCATTTGGGGTCGAAAGGGATAAACAAAATAAAAACTGTCCATTAACTTTCAAAACTAAATCAGTTTTCCTTATACATCTCAAAGTTTTTTGTCTACACCAGACGAGAAGGTAGTTAGTCTGTAGCGTCGAGGAGTTTGTAACAGCCATAGGTAGGCGTGGTTGGTGTGAAAGAGTCCTAATTTATTACTAAGTTTTTTGCAAGTATCAGTAACTATTCGTTTTTCGTTCACGCATCTATCTGTCTTTAGGTCCATCTGGCCGTCTTTCCATCCATTTCTCAAACAATTGACAAGCACATTCACTTTCAAAGCGATTGAAATATTGAAATCTAATTCAGATTTTACTAGTCCTACTGTACATAGCTCTATAGCAGGGTTGCCATATAACAATATTTAAATCATAGCTGTGAATTTGTTTTAAACAGAGTCGAAGAACCGAAAAGAAAACCGAAACAATAAAATTTTATTTAATTTTATAATTTTTTTTTAATTAATTTAATTTTAATTTTATATTTTTTGCAATAGTTCAGTTCAAACCGGTTCAGAAAATTTAACTAAATATTTTGTTTTTTTTTAACAAGCATACAAATGTATTTAATATATAAAGTTTAGTAAAAATAAATTAATTATTTTGCCAATAGGTGACTTTAGTAATCTGTATCTCGCGTTGTATAGATGCGATCGGGTTACGCTAGATGGCATTTAAAAGATAAGATTTCGTACTAAAAGAACTTCTCAGACGATTTTATGATTGCTTGACTCTGATCCTGCGGAAAAACTGCAAAACCATCGTGTCCATTTAACATATAAAGTTTAGTAAAAATAAATTAATTATTTTGCCAATAGGTGACTTTAATAATCTGTATCTCGCGTTGCATAGATGCGATTGAGTGACGCTAGATGGCATTAGAAAGATAAGATTTCGTACTAAAAGAACTTCTCAGACGGTTTTGTGATTGCCTGACTGCGGAAGAACTGCAAAACCATCGTATCCATACTGACAGGGCACTGTTCAGCCGCTGTTGAGCAAGGCATTGGTATCACCGAGCCAAATGAATGTACGAAATGTAAAAAAAATGGTGTTAGGGAGTTCTTGATGCACATTCTTTGCTTCTTAGAAGTCCTCATTCAAGCTATTAAGTCGCTAGGAACACACTTATTCTCACCGATCAATTTTACATTCACTCGAAACACTAAGGATCTCTAACTGGTACCGCTAGGTCTATGAGTGACTAACCTGGTCTTACCTAACCTAATTTTTATAGCTGGAAAAAGTTTAAGTTTTCAATTTTAATTTAAAATTTTCTACTAAAACACTGCCAAACTTCTATAAGCCTTGTGATCACATCATAAAGTTTGAGCCGCTGTATAAAAAACAAACTATTTAAATACTTAAAATATTTTTAATATTTTTAAATATTTTTTTTAATATTTCAAATATTTTAAATATCTAAAAATGTCTGCTCAATATGGTTGGATTTGGCGTGTATAATTTCATTTAATATTTTTTAGTTTTTATATCTTCTTTAAAAATTGTTGCCCACTGTCAAACACTATGCAAGGCGCCAAACTGGATGCGCCAAGAAAGTTTTCAACTAGCCAGTCAAGTATCTTGCTGGCGACGTATTTTTGGCACACCACCATACAAATACCAACAAAAATTGCTCACGCACACACTAAAACAATTTCAACTAAATATTGCACAACGACATACATACACGCACACACTCACTACTCATACGTTCAATACACACACACATATGTTTATTTGTTTATATGTTTATCATGTGTGCTGTTTTATGTATTTTACTAACACAGCTGTTGCCAGGTCATGTCAACGTTACCCTTTTCACGTTTAAAATCGTCAACTGCTCTCATAACGCTTTTTGCTTGCCGTTACCGTTTCTTGTTTTTGTTGTTGTTGTTTCATTGCAACTCACTCTTAAATGTAAAAAGATTTCCTTTAATAATTTATGCACCCAAAAAAAAGGATAACGGAGCAACAAAAACTAAATCATAGCACACTTTCCTTTCGTCTAAGCCGAATGTCCTTCGACTGCATAGTGAACGAGGCACTTTTGCGCCAAACACAGTGTGTGCTTTTCTGGGTTGCTGTTTATATTAAAACTTTACACATGTTTAGCAACAAAAGCGCAAGCAACACATGTGAATGCTCGGCATCTGGTTGTCTTGGGTTTTTTTCTATTTATTTTATTTATTTATTTATTTTGTTTGCCAGCACATAAAGTTGGAACTGCGAAATGTTATTTATTGAATAGTTGAAAAGCATTTCATAGATATACATATATGATAGATTATTTAAGATAAACATTTTAATCAATAGCTAAGGCACAGGCAGAAAGCTCACAATCTACTAATCAACTGAAAAATAAAATCATTTAAATTATTAATTTCAAGCAGGCCGACTCATGCAACAGAGTCATGGAAAATTTAAACCTCTTGGTTCACATCTTGTAAGCGAAGCAGCGGTTAGTAATTAGATTATGTCATTTTTGGATCATAATGGTGTTAAATTTACTTTAATATGCAATAACAAAATTTTGTCATATTTCCCCAACAACTATTTTTATTCATTTTTAAAGCTCAGACACGCTTAAAAAATTCTAAAAATTACTTTAATATGCAATAAAGAAATTTGGCATATTTCCTTAACAACTATTTTTATTCAACTTTAAAGCTCAGACATGCTTAAAAAATTCTAAAAATTACTTTAATATGCAAGAAAGGAATTTGTCATATTTCCTGAACAACTATTTTTATTCATTTTTAAAGCTCAGACACGCTTAACAAATTCTTAACAAAAAAGATGCCAAGTACGTTCATAGCTATTATATTTTTTCTATCTGATTTTAAGTCACTACAACTGAGTTCTGCCTTAGAATATATGCAGCAAGACAACCACTAAACTATGTAAAAGACAGCTTAATGCTCGCGGCACATAAAAACACAAATCAGTATTGAAAAACTTGGGCAAAGCGAATAAAAAAAATTCATACGAGAAGCATTGCAGTGATGAAAGAGAGCTGCTCAACAGAATTTGTATCGAATTTGTTATAGGTTTTTAAACAGGTTCCATGGTTTCATTGAAACCATAGATGCGAGCAGGAAATAGCAAAAATCAGAAAATTAAAATGAAATTAATTCAAAGAGACTCCTCTTCTCACTGCTTCTGCTACAGTTGCCCAACTTCGCATTCAACACGTCCAATCGCCACAGGCTCAGTCGAACGCCAGTGTAAATATCAATCAACGCACGCTTTGCACACATAATTTGACAAAACAACGAAAACTAAGCAAGGACTCTGCCAGGATAGCGCGAAATGGAAAAACTGCCCGAATCAGAACCCAATCAGTTCCCAAGCAAGTCAAAATGAATAAAAATACAAACATGAACAAGGCCGCAGCTGGCTTGATTTATGGTCTGGCACGTACAAATGTTCACACTGAAGCCTCATGCAAGCACAATTTTAGGCGCGCAGTAAGCAGAATTATGAAAACAACAAATGAACAAACGACGTTGTGCACAATGAAAGTCGTAAATAATAACAAAAAAAATCTTGTATACGCACTTAAGTCTGAGCGCGTGTGTGTTTGTGTGTGTGTGTGTGCGTGTGTGTGTGTGTGTGCTTTGGCTGGCACGCGCGCTGACAACATTTTGTCAACGACTCTCGTTCGTTTCATTTCACTTCTGGTCTTTAATATTTTATTATTTGTTGTATTATATTCTTGTTGTTTTGTTTTTTTTTTTTGCTCGCCACAAGCCGCTTTGATATGTGATCCGTTATTAGTTGGCCCGTGCAGACAGTGAGCCAACATGAAACTGCTTATGTCGTGTTCTTGGCGTTCATATGTTTCATATGTTCGCAATTTAATAAATTAAATTTGATGTCAATATTTTTCGCTCGACTAGAATACTTAGCAGAAAAAAACGCCAACAACAACGAAAAATCAAACAGCAAAGCCAAGTCACGTGCTACGGCTGATGAAATCGTATGGCCAATTTTGCTGATAGTCAATCAGACGCGTCGTTGTACGCTATAAGCGCTGTCTACGTGTGTAAATAAATTGAAAATTTTGATTCTGGGCTGCCGTTCGTTTAGTGCTCGTTTACCATTAGAAGTTGTTGCATTTTTGTTGTTGTCGCTGTTGCAATAAATGCTCGCTACGTTGTCTGCATACACAACGCCTAACTGAATGACATTTTTGTATTCCAATAGGAAACGCAGCGCATGGCACACCAGAGGACCATAAGCTTTGTTTGACAGTAATGCAGAAAGACGATGCGCTGCTGGTGTTAGTCTTGATTTGCAACATAAATCACAAGAAATGGTTTTTAGCCCTTTCGACAACGAATTTTACACTGTGTCTCGCAGAGACCTAAAATAATTATTATCCATATTTTTGGGAATACAAAAATTTCGCTAATTTAAGAAATTTCTAAAAAAAAATATTGCTTTAAAATAATTATTCCCAATAAGAAATTTTTTATGTCGCCTATAACTATTATCATGTAATAAATTTTTTTGAGTTGCATAATAACTTTTATAAGTAACAAATATATTTTTCGTTGTCGATAATTATTATTTTGAGATTTTTGTTTTATACATTGCTTCATAACTTTTTTTATGACTTTTTTAATTTACTTTACCGATAACTATTATTTTGAGAATTTTTTTTTTACGTTGCTTCATAACTTTTATTTATGATTTTTTTTCATTTACGTTGCCGATAACTATTATTTTGAAAAAACAAATTTTTTTCTTTGAATTACCACATTTTGGATATGAATTGCATTTTAATTGTTTTAAATTGACACATGCAAATTAACTGCAAAAACTTAAATTCCACCAACAACTAAACAACTAAAAATAAATTCATACTTAAAATGTGGTAAGGTAACGTAAAAAAAAATTTCGTTCATAAAAGTTATGAAGCAATGTAACAAAATTTTCTCAAAATAATAGTTATCGGTAACATAAATTAAAAAAGTCATAAATAAAAGTTATGAAGCAACGTAAAAAAAATTTTCTCAAAATAATAGTTATCGGTAACATAAATAAAAAAAGTCATAAATAGAAGCAACATAAACAAAAAAATCCCAAAATATTAATTATCGAGAACGAAAAAAATATTTATTTCTCATAACAGTTATTACGCAACGTAAAAATTAATTGTCGCAAATAATAATTATAATCAACAAATAAAATGTATCTTGCATTGTAATAGTTACATTGCAATTATTTTCTCAAAAAACTTATAATAGTTAAGTCCCTGGTGTCTCGATATTACTTTTTGGTATTTAAATCATGAAACTCTTACCTACGAACATTTGAAGTTGCCACGCCTCTCTGTTAGAGTTCTAGAGCTAGTTTACTTTTGAACAATTTAAGCTTAAAACGGGTTAAAATAATTTTGTATCAATATTTTTTAATTAGAGAAAAATTATCTAATATTTATGGAAAAATACAAAATTAGCACTTTTTGATTTTATTTAACGTTTATTAAAGAAACAGGGTTTTGATCAAACGCGCCCAATTCGTAGACTTCAATTAGAACACAAACTTTCCCTGATATCGCTGCAAATTATTGGAAATTATTTTGTGGATAAAAGTTAAATTTTTTTAATTTGCTTTGAATTCACTTCTAAAAATATTAATTTGTTGATGCCTACTTAAATTAAACCCATAAATCAATCGTAGCTTTGGCAATAAGATGACAAATAGGTGAAGTTGCTCTCAGGCAACTTTGGGCTCGAAAGGGTTAGTGAAGATAGGTTGTGGTGACGGCCTCTGTGTGAGACACATACATACATACATACATACATTGTGATATCAGAAATTCCAACTCTTTGAAATGTGTATGCAACACATTTTTCAACATGTGTTGGTTGGTTGGTTGGTTGGTTGTAGTGGCTGCCTCTGTATGAGACACACTTAGGCCTATATGACCCGTTAAGATTCCACAAATTCCTTCCGCTTGAAATGTGTATGCAACACTGTTTTTTTCAGCATGTCATACAACACACATTTCAAACGAATGGGGAAAGGGAATAGAAGTAGACGAGCGTTTCACCAGCCCGAACTAGGAATCGAACTTAGGGCCTCGGTATGAGAAGTCAGCGCGCTACCCGCTGGACTATCGAGGCCGACTTCAACATGTGTTACAACACACATTTCCTACGGATGGGGAGAGGAAGGAGAAAACGTACAGTTTAACGCCGATTGCGAATGGCAGTTAAACAGGTGGCAGTATTTTTTCCCACACACAGAGGTTTTGTTATTAAAAAAAATCGTATCTACTTCTTGTACTTAGCGGTAGAAGTAGACGAGGGTCTAACAAGTCCGAACTAGGAATCGAACCTGAAATATCTGGTATGAAAGGCCAGTGTGCTATCCGCCTAACTGAACTAACCCAACCTGTTCAAACTGAGCGAAGCTCCATCAGCACAATGGCTGCTGTGCATAGAGAACACTTTCGTATAGTTGACATACTGAAAGGCAGAGATTTGCTTACAGCAACTGCAACAGCTTCTCTAGAAAACTTCATTCTGAAGAAGAACTTTCTTCTGCTTAGACTTTACATTATAGTGTCCTTATAAATGTCCGTTCCTTACAAGTTTAATTACGTTTCCTGCTCTTAGGAAGACAGCAAAGTTCATAGTTCATTTGAATCAGTTTACTGCATCATTTTGTTATGATAATCCTTCCCTACTCTAAACTTTCCACTCATTATTTCAGCAGTTTTTCAGTTTAAGTTTTCCCATAACGTTCTCAGAACATGTGAGTGTCATTTAAATTGTTTTATCGTCATTGTAATATTTTAAGTACAACAATTGCCAACAATTCTCAATTTGTCTTAATGTGATTTATATCCTTTTGAGAGCCAACCACCAAATCCGTTCATATTTTAACAAAAGTCATGTCTGCTCTTAAAAATTACAACTGAGGAGGTCCATAACAAAATGCAATAATTCCACCAGAACAATTTGTTGGATAAACGAATAAATGAAATTAAAAACAGTAGGATATATAAGTACATATGGAAATGTTTCATTTTGGTCTGAACCATTATCTTTGGTTTTGAATTACAGTGAAATTATTGACCTTTGATATGTTTTATAACAATCGCTACATAGATTTTAATATGTAGAATTGGATTCAGTCAAAAAAACGAAAAACTTAAAAAGTGGAATTATTGCGTTCTGTTATGGACCTCCTCAACTATTGTTCGGTTCAGTCCTTATGATGTTTTAAGCATTATCTATTTAATTTTAATTAGAAAAAGGACCTAACACAATTGTGTTATAGATCACACAATCGCTTCATACGCTTCTCAAAGGAATATAAAAATATTTATGCTTCACAACTTCAATAAAAAAATTCCAAGAAATACTGCAAATACTCAGCCAACGCGCCCACACGACAGCCGCAAGGTCAAGTGGCCAAGTTCTCGCGTATTTCCCACGCACACAGATTCAAGCATCAAAAACACTTTGAGTGAAAAAGAAATTCTGCCGCTCCCTGTCAGCGTCGACAACGACGTCTCTTGGGAACTGCGAGTAGTCGACGAAAGGAGCCAAAGGAGCGCTGCGTACGCTTTATTGCAGCCACGAGTGCGCTGCAGCCGTTTGCGCTGCACTGAAGTAGAAAGCGTGAACAGGAAGCAGCGTTCAATAAAAGCGACGACCTTTAGCTGCCAACACACACAACGCCGAATGCCAACAGGATTATGTGCGCCATTACAAGGAAAGCAACTTATGACCAATTTATCGCTTCAATATGAGACTGCAGCTACAACGAAAACAACAACAACAAAAGCAGAAGCATTGTTAACGTTGACAATGACTGCAACGCGACGATGGCACAAGAAGCGACAGCTTTGGCTTAGCGCATATCGTAAATTCAAGTGCTCACATATGTAGTCGTATGTATGTGTCGCATAACAGCAGCAACAACAACAAACAGTATAAACTTACAGCGATTAATTTGAAGTGGCGCCGAGCACTCGACACTCAGCTTTCGCAAAGGCAGTTTGTAATTGTGAAAGCGCGTCTTAATGTGCAGCCATCGTTGCTGCAGTTGCGCCGGCGCGTCTGTCGTTCGCTCATTCGAGCGCACTCATCAATCATAATGAGGTACAATTACGCCGCAATTGAGTCGTCGAACCACATCTGCGCGATGTGTGTGTGGGTGTCGGTGCGTGTGTGCCGTATTTATCGCTGAATGAACACAATCAGACAGCAGTGCATACTTTCGCTTAGCCAAACTGCCGCCCACAGTGCACCGCCCCTTGGCACTTCAACACCCCAGTAATGAACAGTAAATGATTTATTGCCATATGGCAATAAAAGTAAACCGAAACGATAGTCTCGAACGTCGAAGAACATACGAAAATTGCGCATAAAACGTGCCATTGCAATCGATATTCAGCTCTGCATTGTTGTATTAAATAATACGAGTCATGTCATTTGATGGCATTTTGTGTTGCCGAAAATTGTTATTGGTGTTTGAGGCAATTGAAGCACGATTACATAAATGCATTTCTATGCATTTACAGCTGTCCTTGATTGTTTTATTATTATTTATTATTATTATTATTTTATTAAATTAAAATATCCTCTTATTAAACTCAGTAGAGCATATATTTCCATTAAAAATTATAGTTTGTTAATCTGTACTGGACAATCGGTTTCTGATGATGAACTATTGCAAATTAAACCCTCTACATCTATTTTTGACAAAATTTTAAATTACATTTTTTTTAATATTGCATAATATCAGAGTTTCGGTTTTCATGTTTAACTTTATTTTTCCTATTAACTGATATAATTGGTTCTAAAGACATTAACAAGTTTTGCTTCTTTTCGAAAGTTGCCTTAATTCGATGGCAAGCCACCCAGTATTGCCGAAGCCTTCCATCGATTCTACCTATTTTGTTTTGTAAGTTTTCTAAATTAAGTGAAGTTGGCATATTATTAGATACAAAAAATTTTAACTCAAGCGAAGCGCCCCAGCGGTCGAAATGTTTTGCTGCCAACCATGCTGCAAAAAGGTCCCTATTTTTTACTGCATACGCCACTGAAAATGTTAGATTTCTTAAAAACGTGCAAGTTTGTGCAGCTAAAGTCCATGGTTTATATTAATACATACTTTCAGCTATATCACACTGGAAAATCTCGAAGTTGTAAGAAGTAGTTTTTTTTTAAGTTTATCTAAAGTGTTACTACGAATTGACGTTTCTTCAAGTACCGGTACAAGGAATATGGAAAGCAAAACAAAAGAAGAGCTTCAACAGAGTTGGAAAAGTAGTATATTTATAGAATATATTTACTTAAAATAAGGTTCTATGGGAAAGTTTTCAATAAGAGGCCTCGAACTTACATTCAACAAATTGCAATAATTTCTACCCAAGTCACCAACCTCCACAAAGTGCAAGTTTGGTGGCCTGCCATCGGTATATAAATTGATATTTTTAAAATTCGTTTTCACATTTTAGTAAATTGAGGTATTTACTTCAGTACTGCAAACTGATTTTTCTACATTTACGACATTCATTTTTTTTATTTTTGTCCCTACTCGCGACACTGTGCGAGTATACACACTTAACCCATTCGTGCCGAACCATTGATCTCACAACAGGATTTTATTTAATTTTTTAATTGGTTCCAGTTATAAATATTCATAAATTGTAATAATTCACACAATAACAATGGACAATTGTAATGTAATTTAAGTCAATGTAATTTAATATTTATATATCATATTTTTTAAATACGAATTAAATTAAATAAAAATAAATAAAATAAATACGAATACAATTAATCTGATCAGTTGTTAGTTAGTAGAATTTTTAACACAATGAATGCCAAATTTTGTTGGAAGGGAGTTGAAATGTCGCCAACTCCCTTAAGAGTTATGCTGTCTCCCACTAAGTTTATGGATAGACAGATGCACAAACAGACAGAGATATATACAGATAGAAGGACAGCCAGACGAACAAAAGGCGAATTTAAAGACCGAAAGACTGACTAAAGGATATTGTTGACAAATATACAGATGGATTTACAAACGGACAGACTAACTCTTAGACAGACAAACAAACTCTTAGACAGACAGATAGATGAACAGGAGCGGACGGATATAAAGACGGAGAGGCCAATAAACTGATAGACAGACTTATTTAAATTTTACTTATTTTAATGGTGGGTTTTGTAAATTTGAATACATTAAAAATGCTCCAATTGCTAGAGCTCTTTCGGAATTGAATACTTTTCCCGAACTTGATCTCGCGCTTCAAAAAAGGTAAGTTTTAAGGAGCCTAGTTGAATTTTTTAAATGAACTTGTGGCCTATATACTGTTATTGTTAGTCTGTAAGAATTGTTAATTCATAGACTTAATAAATAAATAAATTTTTAAAAAACCCATAGACGGACAAACAGGCCACATTCTGACAAACAATCAGGTGGACAGAGAGAAGGATAGATAGATTTAAAAACTAACTTACAAATACATGAACAAGCAGACGTATATATAGATGGACAAACATATGAGGAGACGAACAAATATACAGAAAAACAGACAAATAAACAAATAGATGGATTAGCAAACGGACAGGCAGATGAATAGACAAACAAACAGACAGTGGAATAAGCAGAAGAATATACAAACAAACAGGTAAATGGATAGACGGACAAAAAGGTAATAGAAGAGACAGCTGAACAAGCAGATATAAAAGCGTACAGGCAGATAGATGGACGGACAAATGAACAGAAAAACAGACAGATTTGTCTTTTAACCCTTTCGACCCCGAATTTTACCCCGAATGTGTCTCGATATTACTTTTTCGTATTTTAATCATGAAACATTAACCTAACATAAGAAGTGTGCACATGACATTTGAAGTCGCCACGCCTCTTTCTTAAAGTTCTAGAGCTAGTTTACTTTTGAACAATTTTAGCTTAAAACGGGTTAAATAAATTTTGTATCAATAGTTTTTAATCACAGCAAAATTATATAATATTTATGGAAAAATACAAAATTATCACTTTTTAATTTTATTTAACAATTACACTGTACAACACAAAAAAATATAACAAGGTTCTGACGGATTCTGGTAGAAGGGGCCAAAAAAAAATATACGTATATCGGCGTTTTGAAAGTTTACGTCTTTTTTTTAGGGGGGGTCAAAGTTTTCCCCTTTTTGCACATTCTTATGGTGAGTCGGCATACGAAAACCATGTAACCTCACATTTTAGGTATATGATGTGTTCAGCAATTTGATGTAAAATACTACGAAGAACATTTTTGTGGAGCATTTTAACCCTGTAGCTCCTATTTGTATGGGTCAATTTGACCCTTTTTTCTAAAATGCCAAAAATGTCCTGTAAAACAGGACTTTTTAAGGACAAAATGTACCACGAAAATATTCGCCATAAAATTCTACTATAGGTCTCTGAATACATCAAAGCTCAGAAATTAACTTGAACGCCAGAATTAAGCCAAAACTGAAAATGTGTTTAAGTGTTTATTTCGTACTTATTCAAAATTGCTACTAAAATGTCCTACAAAACTGGATTTTTGAGAGTTAGTGTGCATCGCTGCAATTTATTGGAAATTATTTTGGGGATAACAGTAATTTTGTTTTGTAATTTGCTTTGAATTCACTTCTAAAAATATTAATTTGTTGGTGCCTACTTAAATTAAACCCATAAATCAATGGCAGCTTTTGCTATAAGATGACAAATAGGTGAAGTTGCTCTCAGGCAACTTTGGGGTCGCTGAAGGAGGAGTGCAGACTCGACTCCATAAAGAAACAGATGAGAAATAGACAGAAAGACAAATAGACAAAGAGTCGCACATAAATACCCATCCGGCATTAATGGGTTAAATCAACCGCTTTCATTCGGTATACCAAACACTTTTTGTCATCTTTCATCTATTCATGGCCGCTGCCCGCAGTGCGGTTGTACTTCATACTGGCAGCCAAAATGGCTGCGCAACCGAAAACAAAAACTTTGCCGTTTGCCAAATGCAGCAACAAAACGTGCCGGAAACAAAATTATGCGCAGTCAGCATTTTGGCAGCGACCGATTAGCGGCCAAGTCGTTCAACCAAGCGAACAGTCAACGTGGTCGGATATGGCTTTGCGCTATGGTGGCGACAATGAGTCATGTAGCTTTGACTTTGAACTCGTTTTGAAGCAAAAGAAATTTCATGATTGAGCAACTGACAAAAGTAAGAGTGAGAAAAAGGAGGAAAGAGCTCACTTGTTCTGTGACTGTTTTGAAGTTGTGCTGTAAGTGTTGCTTGTCTTTCATGTGTGTGATGGACAGGGGGCGTGGTATTTTGATCAATGAAACTGGGTTGCACCATTCGACTGGATGAATGGATTGAGCATTGTATAAACTTCCGCTGAGGCAGTTTAAATGTGGGAGTCAAAACTTGGCTTAAAGTGTTGTATGAAAAAGTTTGATTTATTGAGCCCATTGACTTCACACTTGCGTGCAAAGCCGCGGGGCTCTTCTAGTCATTAATATTAATTAAACAACAACAGCCGCAACAACAGTTTTTATATCCATAAAATTCAATTCAATGACTTTGGTTGCTTCGCTCAACCGCCTCCAACAGCGATCCACGTATATCCTTTTAGCACATTGACAGGCGATTGCAAATGTCACGCCATACTATTTAAAGTAAATTTTTTATTCGTCTATGACGCAATAGCGTTGCCCAAAGGGAAAATTGCGCCACGGGGGCGCAGTTTAAAATGCAGTCAAACTGGCGCCACAGAAATTTTCAACGAGCGCCCACAGTGCGAACTGATGACGCAACTTTCGGCCAGCACAATGTCACACTGACACACTGACATGCTTGTTGTTGTAAAAACAGACATAAATAAGTATGTATTACGTATGTGTGTGTAAAATAGACCACACACACACATTCACACCCATGCAACAACAACATTGCACCCGATGATAGAAAACCGCAAAAGCCAACGAAACCAACATTGAACTTTTACGCGCCATTAATAAACGCCACTATTTTCACACACACACACACACAATTTACACACACACATTGGTCATTGTATGTATGAGTGCGTTGCTTGCGCGTTATCGTTCACATTTATCGTGGCGTTCATATGTGCGGGCAAGTTGCTCTCAAGTCGAGTGCTTTGTGGCAACCACTTCTTTTCTTTTTCTGCAGTTGCCAACCGGAACAACGGAAAAGCGAACTGCTGCTGCTGGCGAACAGCAAATGTTCAACATTGGCACAGCCAACAGTTAAGCAGCCAAGAATTCCACAAGTTTCTTGGCCTTTTTGCACTAATCGTTTCAATTAGATTAATTGATCAATTAATTGATTAATTTAATCAATATGTTGTTCTAATTGATTTTTGTTTAATTTTAGTAAGAGCTCAATTTGGCGCCAGCAGTCTACACACATTTTTGGCACCAGCAGTCGTCCGCGCCGCGTTTTTGTTGCCCACTCAACAAACAACAACGAATTTTGGCATTTACTGCCACCACTGTGTGCGTGTGCGTGTGTATGTGTTGGAATAATTTAGTTCAAATTTTGCGCGCACATAGACGCAAAAGTGTGTACTGTATTCTGGTGTAGTGTTTTGTTTTTGCATTTTTTTGCCATTCAATATTGCATCAATTTTGCTGATTGACTCCGCAGGACATAATTTATTGCACACAATGCCCGCACACCACGCTGTCCAAACGCCTTTCTCGAAATTCGGCGATCTCTGATGCAATCAGTCGTCGTTCGTATACACTTTTTGCCCGACCACTGACTAATTGCATAATTGATGGCAGCCAAAAATTACACAACAACACAGCCTCACAAAGGTGCACACACTCGTGTAAATTAATTGGAAAAAGCTATTATCTCATTAGACATGGCCGGCACTGTAATCGGATCGAATTAGGTAAAGGAACTGGCAATTAGCAATAATTTATGCTCGCGGCAGATATGACCGAACACTTTTGGCTGTTTGCGTAAGTACAACAAGTGTACTGTTACGTTTTAAAAGCAATCAAGTGAAACGAGGGAAATATAAAAAAAATTCATCCTTTTTGACACTGTCGCTGCAGCCTTCAACTGGAAAATACTGAGAGTTTTGTTGCATAAATTAAAATTTAATATTTCTTCTTTTACTTTGACATCAGTTTTTAAGAAAAAAAATTAATGAATAAATAAATAAAATGTATTTGAATTGAAAATAAAAATTTAAATGTAAAATTGAGAACATTTAATTTTAAAACTGTGTCTGAGTGAATGTAAAAAATTTCAATCCTTCATCTTCCTCTTTTCTGTTTTACTCTGTGAGGATATAACATTCAAATAAATGTTTGAACTTCTCTGTCTTGAATTTAAAAATTCAGATCTTTTATCAAAACTGGATTGAAAAAAAAAATTTCATGTTGCCATATGACAACAAAATAGTGAAAGAATTTAATTCAAACATTAAAATTCAAACATTAAAATTCAAATTGTAATTGTAAATTGATTTTGACTCGAAGAAACTGTTTATTTTTAGGACCAATAAAAATGTGTTTCCTCTAACCAAATTTCATGTTGCCATATGACAACAAAATAGTGAAACAAATTTTATTTTAAAACTGTGTTTGAGTGAATGTAAAAAATTCATCTCGTTCATCTTCTTCTTTTCTGCTTTACTCTGTGAGGATATGACATTCAAATAACAGTTTGAATTTCTCTGACTTGAACTTAAAAATTCGGACTATCAAAACTGGTTAAAAAAAAACTTTCATGTTGCCATATGCCAACAAAATAGTGAAAAATTAAATTCAAACATAAAAATTCAAACATTAAAATTCAAATTGTAATTGTAAATTAATTTTGACACAAAGAAACCGTTTATTTTAAGGACCAATAAAAGTTTTTTTTTTCCTCTAACCAACAAAATTGCATGTTGCCATATCACGACAAAAAAGAGAATGAGGTAATTTTAAGCATTTAAATTCAAATTGTAATTGTTAGTTTATTTTCACTCAAAAACATTTTCCAATGATTGGAGCTAACAAACTGTTTGGAACTGTTACTTCTTATTCTAATGGCCAAAAAATATTTTATTTTATTATTTTATTTATTTTAATTTTTTTATTTTATTTTATTTTATTTTATTTTATTTTATTATATTTTTTTTATTTTATTTTATTTCAATTTATTTTATTTTATTTTATTTTATTTTTTTATTATATTTTATTTTATTTCATTTTGTTTTATTTTATGTTAGTTTATTTTATTTTATTTTATTTATTTTATTTTATTTTATTTTATTTTATTTTATTTTATTTTATTTTATTTTATTTTATTTTATTTTATTTTATTTTATTTTATTTTATTTTATTTTATTATATTATATTATATTTTATTTTATTTTATTCTATTTTATTTTATTTTATTTTATTTTATTTTATTTTATTTTATTTTATTTTATTTTATTTTATTATATTTTGTTTTATTTTATTTAATTTTTTTATTTTATTTTTTTATTTATTTTATTTATTTTCTTTTCTTTTATTTTATTTTATTTTTTTTATTTTATTTTATTTTATTTTATTTTATTTTATTTTATTTTATTTTATTTTATTTTATTTTAATTTATTTAATTTTTTTTAATTTTATTTTCTTTTATTTTATTTTATTTTATTTTATTTTATTTATTTTATTTTATTTTATTTTATTTTATTTATTTTATTTATTTTAGTTTATTTTATTTTATTTTATTTTATTTTATTTTATTTTATTTATTTTATTTTATTTTTTTTTATTTTATTTTTTTTTTGTTTTCTTTCTTTTCTTTTCTTTTCTTTTCTTTTCTTTTCTTTTCTTTTCTTTTCTGTTCTTTTCTTTTCTGTTCTTTTCTTTTCTTTTCTTTTCTTTTCTTTTATTTTATTTATTTTTTTCATTTTATTTTATTTTGTTCTAATGGCCAACAAATATTTAATTCCTCTAACCAACAACGATGCATGTTGCCATATGTCAACAAAATAGTGAATGAGTTAAATGTAAACATTAAAATTCAAATTTTAATTCTAATTTCATTTCGACTTCAAAGTATTTTCCAAGTATTTGATTCCTCTAACCAACAAAAGTGCATGTTGCCATTTGACAACAAAATAGTGAAAGAGTTAAATGTAAACATTAAATTCAAATTTTAATTATAAATTCATTTCGATTCAAAAGCATTTTCCAATGATTGGAGCTTACAAGGAACTGATTTTTCTAATGACCAACAAAAATTTAATTCCTCTAACCAACAAAATTGCATGGTTGCCATATGTCAACAAAATAGTGAATGAGTTAAATGTAAATATGAAAATTCTAATTTTAATTCTAATTTCATTTCGACTTCAAAGTATTTTCCTAGTATTTGATTCCTCTAACCAACAACGATGCATGTTGCATTATGTCAACAAAATAGTGAAAGAGTTAAATTTAAACATTAAAATTCAAATTGTAATTGTAAATTCATTTGCACTCAAAAGCATTTTCCAATGATTGGAGCTTACAAGGAACTGGTTTTTCTAATGACCAACAAAAATTTAATTCCTCTAACCAACAACGATGCATGTTGCCATATGTCAACAAAATAGTGAATGAGGTTCAAATTGTTAATTTATTTGTTAAATGTTAAATGTAAACATTAAAATTCTAATTTTAATCCTAACTTCATTTCGACTGGAAAGTATTTTCCTAGTATTTGATTTCTCTAACCAACCAAAGTGCATGTTGCCATTTGACAACAAAATACTAAAAGAGTAAAATGTAAACATTAAAATTCAAATTGTACTTGTAAATTCATTTGGACTCAAAAGCATTTTCCAGTGATTGGAGCTCAAAAGGAACTGTTTATTCTAGGCATTAAAAAGGCGCATTTAAAACACTAAAAGAAAATTTTAGAAAAATTTGTAAACATCTTATTCGAGTTTTGCACAGTCAAACATTAGCAAAAATTTATGTAATCTCAACCTTGCATTCCAATACTGTATAATTTTACATGCAATATGTGTTAATAATACTAAGTTTATGAGACTCTAACTTGCTGCACTATTGGCGTATTAATAGCAAATCATAAAAATTGACAACACCAACACCGGCTGTGCAAAAAACCTGTGCAAGTGACAGCGCTGAATGGTTGATAAATGCCAATGCATTAGTCATAGGAACTACTAATGTGGCAGCGCAATGATAATCGAATCAATGATATCGGAGACAAAGAGATAGCTTACTCAACATACTTCACACATTTAATACATACAACTGTTGACAGGCACTGATGGTTCAATTCATTAACGATAAAACGCAGCTACTGGGTACTTGAGATAAAGTGACGTGAGATAAAGTGACATGAGATAAAGTGGGTCGAGCAAAACAATAAGCACGCAAATAAATAAATACAAAACGTAATGTGGGTTTTCATTGCAAGCTGGTAACTGAAATGGCAAAAAATCCATAAAGCTAGCAATGCGCTAATTACACACTATCATCGAGATAGTGGGGGGTGGTTTTTAGTCGGTAGGAATCCGGCATGCCGAATAACTGGAGTTCCGGCATCTTCCAGAGATTTTCCACCTCCGTCTGAAAAAAAAAAAAAAACACTTTCATCGCTTGATGTGGGTGAGTGCGAAAAGCGAGCGCATAGCAAGGACTTCCGCCGCAATGTCCCATGACTCGTAGAAGCAAATTAGAGCTTAAACCTTAGGTTTTGATGATGAATTCACAATATCATATTTTGTGCATTGATTTTGTATTTTAAGACATTTGCATCGGTCCATAGCAAAGTCCATTCTTCATCATATCACCTCAATAGCTGCAAAGGAAATTTGTTCTATTATTCTATTATTAATATTTTTTAAATTTATTAACTCTTTATAAATTTATTCAGCACAAAAACCAAAGCAATTATTGATATCGTTACGAAAACTTGTTCTACTGCTTCAACGCAGGCGTAATTCGTTTCTCTGAATTGTGCTCAAAAATAAAACTCACTAAAAACCTTCAACGCAATTCCCATTACTAGTAACTTCATTTACAATTTTACACTTTACTGTCTCTACAATTGTTACTCATTGCCAACCTCCTTCCCCTCTACTTCTTGTTGCACCGCCAACAACAACAAAACTCTTCTTCTGTACTTTTAGAGCAAACAGACACAATAACACGCAGTGTCCAGAACAAAGTGTAAAATTTAATTTAGAAGAAAATTGAAAAATTAAAAACACATATTTTTAAAGTGCTCAGCAAGTGAAAAATTTTTCGTCGAAACAAGAGGTGAATATATGTGCTGACTCACAAAAATATTGCATTTTTATTATTCAAAGTGATTTTTAAGAACATCGTGAAATTGCAATATTTTTTCATGACGAAAACAAATGGCGTCCGAAATGCAGGTTTCACACCCATTTTTGTGATTGTTTGGTGTTATGAATCGTCATTCGAATTTTTTTGGTTTTTTTATTTTTCGTGGATTTTTTTGCACTTTGATTTGATTGGAGTAATTATGTAGATTCAAGTGCCATTTTCAGGGCATTTTTCATTTGTTTTTCTTTAAATTTAAAATTTTTAATTTTAAACTTTTAAATTTTTAGTTTTTTTTTTTATTAAAAAATTTGTTTTTTTGTAATTTTTTTTTCTTAAAATTTTCATAAGTAGTAAGTTTTGTAAATCATGCGTTTTTCCTTGAGTTTTTTCTTGTATATTTTCAGCGATTTTTCAGGGTGTTCCAACACTCGAAATTTGAAATAGCTGTAAATTTAGCTAAAATAGCTTTTGTATTTATTGATCAAACTTAAAAATTCTTGCTGTGGCTTGTAGCACGTCATCATAGCTTTTCAACGGTGTATTAATATTCATGATCTATAAACATGATTTCAAGTTATGAGCAAAAAATCTAAGATGTTCCAACCTGCAAGCCGGTTCCCTATTCATACATTCCTCGAATCTTCTCCTATTGTTAATCCTTTTGGAATGTTATAGTCCTGATTGGGTTTTCCCAATATTGATTCCTGTTGTTTATGTGGTCCTTTCTGTTTAAAATGGAGAGTGATCCTTTTCCCAAACAGCAGTATGGTTCTGGGGTAAATGGGTTTGATGCACCCTTCCTTGCAAGACTGTTCGCCGCTTAAAGTTTTTCATTATCAACCCAGAGGGTCCATATCTGATTATGAAAGCCAAGCATGTTTAGTTCACACGATGGTCCCTTTCCAAAATTAAGAAAGGCGCTAGGAAGGACATGTCTCCATTTTATGGGACGACGCTGCCTAGCAAAATTGAAAAAAAGCGCTGACAAAAAATCGTTTAAAATTTCTAAGAACCACCAACTGGTTCTTGAATATTTGTAAGAAATGTAAACTACCTACCTTCCCGCAACCATTTATGTTGTGCGTGTCGTAAATTCAAATTTATAAAATTTAAAAAAAAATTTGTAATTTAAAAAAATTCAGAAACCTACACTTGCATGCCAATTTTGAACAATTTTCATATTAAATTTTGTTCTCAAAGGTTTACCATTTACAGAAATAAAATTGTTTATTTTTTTTATAATTTTCTATATTTTTGTATTGAACTACAATGGGGACTCGAACCAAACACTTCATCAAATTTTTGCTTTTAAAATTAAAAAAAAAATTTTTAATTTAAAAAAATTCAGAAACCTACACTTGCATGCCAATTTTGAACAATTTTCATATTAAATTTTGTTCTCAAATGTTTACCATTTTCAGAATAAAAATTTTTTAATTTCTTTTATAATTTTCTATATTTTTGTTTTGAACTTCAATGCGGATTCGAACCAAACACTTTATCAAATTTTTGCTACTCAATCGGCTGCTACAATATTGCATTATTTACCTTAATTCAAACTATCGATAAATTGAAAATTTCACTGCATAGTTGTAGGAGCATAGAACGCAGTTAAACAGTCCAGCAGGCAGCGGGCACCATGTGGGCGCCAGCTGAAGTGCACAAATGCACTTTGCGGCGTTGAATTTGCTGCTCCATAGAGCGGCCACCCGCTGCACCTCACCTCACTTTTTCACTTTCATACTATTCACATTGCACATACCCTAAATTGCACAATAACAAAAGATTTCTTTATGTATATTTTTTTGCTTACTACAATAATAACAAAAGCACACTTTGGTTGAAAATTGAATGGTTTTCAATTTGGCAGCAGCCAAAGCTGAGGAAATATAGAACCAAAGTGGGCAACAAAAATCACTTTAAAATATTGAAAGCGCAAAGCAGAGCACATTGTAATATTTTGTGCAAAATTCTAGCAGCATTGTGCAGTAAAGAAAAATATAAAAAATAACTATAAATAAAATGTATACTTATAAATATACAAAAATATATTTAAACGCATAAAATGCGGCATAAAAAATTATTTAAAGAATGAAAACTGTTAGCAACGACCTTCGCAGTGTTTTGTTGTTATAATTGTTTTTATTGTTATGCCAACCATTGATTGCATGCACTAACAATGCCGGTGCGCCACGTGGACTTTCAGCGCTGCCAAACAGCAAAACCGCAACTGCAACAACAATAACAGCATAACAACAACAGCAGCATACATATTTCACATGAAAAATAACAAAGTTTTGAATAAGTGCCAAGTGAAGGTTGTTGTTTTTTGTTGGTGCTTGTACTAACTTATAACTTGAGTACTCTTGTGTGTGTGTGTGTATGTGTGTGTGTGTTCATTTTGATGCCAAGCTGCCAAATGGAAATTTCCATTCACCTTCTCCTCATCCAATGGAGGCTGGAAAACTGTGAAACTTGGCCAATGCGCCAACAGACAAATTGAAAATTTCCACCAATTTAAAAATGGTATAAAAAAAAATACAAAATTACTGATTTCAACAATTTGCGACACATACACACATACAAATACAAACACTCATATCCTTAAATAGGAACCATTTAGCGAGCGAAAATGCGACAAATATCCTTTTGTGTGCCGCACAATCTGGACCGTTTTTAATAATGCCACAAGAATTACATTTAAAATTGCGCTTTTAAGCAAAATTTACAACAATGCTGCAAGCAGTAAGAGAAAAGAAAAATCGTGACACAAATGGCAAAACTAGAAACGCTGCGTAGTATTTATGAACGAATAAGCCTTAACTGGGGTCCAGCTTGTGCTGGGTGTAATGGCCAGTCAAGCGCAACCGGCAGCAAGCGTCGACCCTAACAGACGAATAGGCGGTATTCACAATGTTGGGCACTTAAGAAGAACTAGTGAGAACAATATTGCCAGATCAGAAGATTTCCTCCTAGATTTAGGAGATTCTTGGCCTTTTAGGAGAATTTTTGGGAGGAAGAATTGTTTGGGGAAAGTTTAGAGGATTTTGATGGCTATACATTTGACACCATTTTGGCACTGAAACCTAGAATATTGAAAACTAAGTGCCTCATTTATTTTAATTAAATTTTATGCTTTAAAGCTGGGACCGGAAATAACAGTTATTTGTGAAAACTATATTTGAAAAAATTGACTATGAAGAAAAGGTCAAACAAGTAAATGAAATATACCAATACATTTCTTTTCGCACCGAGAATGAAACTTGGCAATAAACTTTTATTCTGTAATTTTTATGGAAAAACTAAAAAAAAGAATTATTTTTTTATTATATTTTAAAAATCCTTTACTAACAATAATTTTTAATTTTTTATTTTTATTTTTAATTTCTTTTCTTTTTTCTGTTATTTATATTTATATTATTTCTTTTTGCATCGAGAATCAAACTTGGCAATAAAATTTTATTTTGTAATTTTTATGGGAAACTAAAAAAAAAGAATTATTTTTTAATTATATTTTACAAATCCTTTACTAACAATTATTTTAAATTTTTTTCTTTTTATTTTAAATTTCTTTTTTTATATTTATATTATTTCTTTTTGCACCGAGAATCAAACTTGGCAATAAACTTTTATTCTGTAATTTTTATGGAAAAACTAAAAAACAATAATTATTTTTTATTTACATTTTAAAAATCCTTTAGTAAGAATTATTTTTAATTTTTTACTTTTTATTTTTAATTTCTTTTCTTTTTTCTGTTATTTATATTTATATTATTTCTTTTTGCATAAAGAATCAAACTTGGCAATAAACTTTTATTTTGTAATTTTTATGGAACAACTAAAAAAAAAGAATTATTTTTAATTATATTTTAAAAATCCTTTACTAACAATTATTTTTAATTTTTTACTTTTTTTTAAATTTTCTTTTCTTTTTAGTCCACAAATAACAGTTTTTTCGATTTTTATTTTAGTTGTCCTATGATAAAAATTATTAGTGACTTTTATTTAAAAAACTCATCAATAAAAATCAAATAACAGTTTTGTTCAATTTTTATTTTAGTTGTCCTATGATAAAAATTATGATATTAGTGACTTTTATTTAAAAAACTCATCAATAAAAATCTGTCAGTGACTTTTATTTATTAAAGTCATTAATAAAAATCAGTCAGTGACTTTTATTCATAAAAGTTTTATTCGTAAGTGACTTTTATACTTAAAAGTTTTATAAGTGACTTTTATTTAAAAAAACTCATTAATAAAAATCAGTCAGTGACTTTTATTTATTAAATTCATTAATAATAATCAGTGAGTGACTTTTATTCATAAAAGTTTTATTCATAAGTGACTTTTATTTATAAAAGTTTTATTAGTGACTTTTATTTAAAAAACTCATCAATAAAAATCAGTCAGTGACTTTTATTTATTAAAGTCATTAATAAAAATCAGTCAGTAACTTTTATTTATTAAATTCATTAATAATAATCAGTGAGTGACTTTTATTCATAAAAGTTTTATTCATAAGTGACTTTTATTTATAAAAGTTTTATTAGTGACTTTTATTTAAAAAACTCATCAATAAAAATCAGTCAGTGACTTTTATTTATTAAAGTCATTAATAAAAATCAGTCAGTGACTTTGATTAATAAAAGTTTTATTCATAAGTGACTTTTATTCATAAAAGTTTTATTCATAAGCGACTTTTATTCATAAAAGTTTTATTAGTGACTTTTATTTAAAAAATAAGTCAGTGACTTTTATTTATTAAAGTCATTAATAAAAATAATTTATTCATGAAAGTTTTATTCATAAAAGTCACTGAATGATTTTTGTTAATTACATTATTAATTATTATTATTTATTAATTATTAATAATTATTAATTAATTTAATAAATAAAAGTCAGTGACGGATTTTTATTAATCAGTTTTTAAATAAAAGTAATCAATAATTGTTATCGTAGGACAACTAAAATAAAAATCGAAAGAAACTGTTATTTGTGGATTAATATGAAAAATTTCAAAAATAATTGTTACTATAGGATTTTTGAAATAGAAATAAAAAATTACTGTTATTTGTTGAGTCATTAAATAAAAGTAAAAAATAACTCTTAAACATTGATTTTTATAATAAAGCTTATAACTATTACGGTTCCTTGCATCAAAGTGTATAATTTATACAATGAATTTTCATTAATTTTTTTAATTTTTTATGTTTTTTTTATTTTTATTTTTGAATGAGAAGTTTAATCCCTTAGTTTACAATGACATAAATTATTTTAAAAATATGTAAAGAAATTTTTTTAATTTTTGTGAGGAAATTTCAGCTTTTTTTAAGATTTAGGATAAAGTCATTTCAGGTATCTGGCAACACTGAGTGGGAAGCTTTATAGAACTTTGGCATAAAACCCTGTCGAAAGGATAACATGGTAAAAAATAAAGGTGTGGTCTTCTCTGACAGTTGGATTAAAATTCTAAATTGTGTATAACTGTGCTTTGTATACCTTTTCAGTTTCCTTTAATCTATTAATTTTGTAAACATTGTTATTTGATCAACTGCTTTCTGTCTACTGTTGAGACAGTTCAGAGTTTTGCATTTGAATCTTTTGGAAGTGCGCATAAATAAAAACATTTGAAAATTGATTATAAAAACGCAAAAGACGTCCAAGTGACACAAATATTAAAAATTTTTTTTTATTAAAAATTTTTTTTTTGGGAGTGTTTTTGGTATTCTTGGCCGAGTATGCCCACAGACCGTGAATACCGCCAATTTAAACTGAAATGCCACAAAATGAGCTGCTTGCGAAAAGAAGTAAAATTCAGAAGCATTACAAAGAAACAAAGCATCGTAAAGTACAGAAAAAGCAACTAAAGCGACAGCACAGTGAAAGCACAGCAACAATGCCGAGCACAACTGTACAGCTAAAAGTGCTAAAATCTAAACAATTCAACTCAAAGACAAACTCACAATGTCTTACTTGTGTGTGTGTCTGTATGTGTGCGTGTTCAAACTTTTATGAAAATCTTTGCAAGATGACAACAGCTTTGCATGTCATAGCTAAAGAATTTTACAACTTTGACAAAGCTCCACAACAACAAACACAACCTTCGTCCACTGTGAAGGGCGATTTGAAACCCAATAACGGTTAATAGTTTTGCGGACGCTTAAAGATAAGCAAACCCGACCCCGGGGAAAAATCTGCTTAAATGGCAAAAATTTATTTTCCAAGCCAAAGTCAGAAAGCAATCAGCAGAGAAGTTGCCGTTCCCCCATAAAACGTCAAACATTGGGCAGCGACCTTTCACACAAAAGTCATGGACAACGAATGCGAACACTCAATGCTGGATTTTCGAAAAGATTTGCGCCAACTTTTGGTATTTAATTTCATTTCATCAACGACGCACATTGCACGAGTTTCTTCTTTAAATATTTTTTAATCTTTTCGAGCATTAAGCGCATTTGCTCCGCAACAACAAATCAACGTTATTTCTGTGTGTTTGTTGTCGTTGCAAAAGAAAATATTTAACATCAATGCGCATGCAGTTCCCAACAAACCAAAAAAAGCCACGCTTACGTTTCTATGACTGAAAGTTGACGGCGTCAAAAGTTTGAGGTTTCAGTAATTTATTAGCATTTTTCGATTTGTATTCTTCAAATATGGTTTTCATTTTTGGTTTGATGTGGTTCTTGTTCCGTGTTTTAAATTCAGCAAACTTTAGCAACCAATGCAAATTAATAAGCCACGTTTTAAGGTTGCACGACCTGGCAGCAAGGAAATTGCTTCAAAACATAATTTTTTAATGTGTTTGTTTCGTGACTCTAAGAGGATTAAGAGAAACAAAATAACGAAATTTGAGAAAAGTCAAAACAAATTGTTTTAATCTTGGACGGCACGTGCAGTTAAAGTTAGGCATGTTGAACGCTCGTGGGGATATGTAGAAAAGACTTAGGCTGCAAATTAACACAGTTGCAGTTGTTCCAAGGATATCACGTAGTACCGTAGTTCCATGGACCACTAGTCAGGGAATTGTGGGTGCGAACTCGTTGTGGTAACACTCTAAAGTTTGTGTCTCCATTCAATTCTAAAGGAGGTCCAGGACTCCCATCGCCAGGTAGAAATGCGCAGTTCGATATACATTCGAAACAAAAATCACCATGAGTTGAACTTTGCTAAAAATTTCAACTTCTAATAATTTTATTCCACATCTTCATATTAATCAAAAATTTATTTTTAGTTTAAAACTTTTGTTTTAAATTTATATTAAACTTTATTTATATTAGTAAAAGGAAATCTCATTGTAGATCCTTTTCTGTTTACGGTCTTTGAAAGAATTGTTTGCTGGTATGTTTTTTATTATTAGCTGAAGAGATCGATTAATCGATTTTAATCGATTAATAAATTTTTATAGACAAATAGTCGACTTTTTTCACCTACGAAATAAGTTTATTATTCTATAAAAATCTATTATTCGACAAAAATAAGTCAATTTATAAATTAATCGATATCAAAACACCATAAATCGATCATAAAAATCGATTTACCACTAAAAACTTAATTAGTCGACCACAAAAATCAACTAGAGACTAAAAACTCTGTTAATCGTCTATAAAAATGATTAATCGACTATTAATCGACGGTGAAAATTATCGATCACCAGTTCAATTATAAATGAATCGATATCAAATCGAATCGATAACAACCAATTACTTGCATCTTTATTTATGATCAAGAAAATCGACTAATCATTTAAAAGCTCTATTAATCATCTATAAAAGTGAGTAGTTGACTAATAATCGACGGTAAAAATTATGAATTATCAAAGTCAGCTAAGAAATAAATCGATATGCAACCGTATCGATAACAACTAAGTACTTGGCTCTTTATTAATCGATTATAAACGTGAAAATCCGATGAATAATCGAAAATAAAAACCAAAAAAGTTAATATCTCTACTATTTGATCATAAAGAATTAAATAATCACTTGAATGTTGATTAACAGAGTTTTGGCTTCAGTTAATGTTTGATTATCTTTTGTTATCGGTTACTTTTATTAACGATTACTAGATATCGGTTACTTTTATTAACGATTACTAGATATCGGTTACTTTTATTAACGATTACTAGATATCGGTTACTTTTTTAACGATTACTAGATATAGGTTTCTTTTATTAGCGATTACTAGATATTCGTTACTTTTATTAACGATTACTAGATATCGGTTACTTTTATTAACTATTTGATCGTTTCGATATCGATTACTTTTTTAGTTTTCTTTTATTATCTATTACTTTTATTATCATTTAATCGCCAATTCACCACTTTTATGTTTGATTAATCGCGTTTTGAACGAGCATAAACCATAAACGATAGGTGAATTCACCACATTTATAGTCCATTTTAAGCCATAAATGATCAAAACTCTATTAAATATTTAATAAAATATATGATATAAATAAATTAATTAATTAATGCGAAAAAAATTATCTTGGAATTGTCGATTGCACAATTTTTAAAGTCGAATTTGTTATCGAGCTAAGTATTGAAAATCTATTTTACGTCACAGCTGCAACCCATTTAAATCTGATATACGTAACTGATATATCCAGTCTTTAATTTCAAGACGCAAGCGTCTGCCAAAAAGGGTTTTTCTGTAAATTTAAAATCACTCGATTACATTTCGGGACAATTGTACATAAACGAAAAGAAATTATTGTTCATCAGTCACAAAAAAGGAAAAGAAATTCAATGGAATTTGCGCTTCGATAAACTCTTCAAACGCAGGTAATTTTATTTGGTAAAAATCTAGCATGATATATGTGTGGTCAACCGTACTTAAGAAGATTTTCACCCACGGCACCAAACAACAAAAAATTAAGTAATTTGGTCGCTTTTCAAGTATCAGTCAGTTGTAGTTTCATTTCCTTCTTATTTCTCTTCAACCCAATCTCCATCAAACTTACCCTTGGAAGCCCCTTAAGTGCTCTTATAATTTTTAAATGGCACAAATGACTCATAACTATTTACACTATCACTCTCCATACACCCACTAACATTTAAATGAGCCAAGTTTGTCCTTTCACAAAACTTTAGCCACAGTTTGGCGACAAATACCAACACTGAAGCCGTCAATAAAATCCGCTTACAGTTGTGTCGGACGGGCGAAAATATTTGCCATTTTCATCACTTTAACCCAAACAAAAATAGAGCGCCTCGCTGGGTTCATTGCGGGCCATTTCCGAGTTCAATTGCACACCAACACACTTGCAAAAGCATGCACAACATACGTCCTTCCATAATTAAGGACAACAAGGTTGATGAATTTACGCACTCGAGCACAAAGTTTGGCATAAGCACAAATTCTCTGCTATCATTTGCACGCAACCTTCAATGCACTACAACAATAACATCAACACGAATGTCGACGCTACTCAGTGACAAAAACAACGCCACATCCGGTGCCCTTTCTGCACAGTTTCTGTATAAGCAGCAATCCGCATTGTGTAAATGTGTGAACAACAACAGTGCTGACATGATTTTATTGCCTTAAAGTCGCACAGCGATGCGAGCAAGGATACTGGCCTCAGGATATACCAAGTGGCAATGCACACTTCCTCACTGATATAAGCAACAACAACCAAGCGACATAAAAGGCACATAAAGTGTTTAAATGACATTTGCAGCACTGGCAGTGGGAGTGACAGTGGCAGCTGTGATCACACCTAAGCGACACTGCCCCAAAGTATACTTCGCCGTAAGCCGTTGCGCCAACTTCCGAATTGACTTCATTTCAGAAACTTCGAAGACAATGCTGTCGATGCGACAAAATTGAATAATGCAGCGGAACAGCGAGACTGAAAATGTTTGCCAAAACTGTTAACGACGCAATGGGCGGAAATTAAAGCAAATTAGCTAAGTGTCTGCGTAAAGTTTATGGGGCGTGCCGGCGTCGGTTGTTGGCATTCAGTACAATTGGCATTTTTGAAGTTTATTTACGCAATGTGCCCGGAAAACCAGACGACGCCCGAACCAAACAAATTCTCTTGGCGCCAAAAAGGCGAGCAACGGGCGCCGGGATAAGTGGAACAGCCACAAATTGCGCAAACGAGAGCGGGTCGCACTTTATTGTTGCAGTGTTTTATTTAGTTTTTGTTGTTGTTGGCATCAACTTTGACCAGTGATTTATCGGCAACGCCGTTTCGAATTGGCCATCATTAGGCTGTGCATATTTCTTCGCTGCAGATTAATTTGATAATTCCCCCGGCTCGCTTTCGCACTCACACTTTGTGCATTCAAAATGTTTGCTGTTTGCTGCTTATTTGCCTTAAGCATAATCACACAATTAGCAACTTTTGCTCCAATTCAACATTTTTTTTATTTTGTTTCTCTTTTCCACTGTTTAATTAGAAAATTCAGTTGCGTGATAGCAAGTTGCCAACGGTTTTTTTTACGTTTTTCACGTAGTTGCCAGTCCTTGATGCTTTCTTTTTTCTTTTTGTCGCATTTTTGCATTCTTGAACAAACTTTGACGCACTGGACGTCCGTAGGGAAAAAGTTTTCCAATTAAAAAAAAACATTAACTTATGTTACTTAATTATCGTGGATAAGTGCTGTTGAGTGTTGTTGCTTGGTGCTCATGAAAAATAATAGCAACAAACAAACATAAATATTTTGGTTGTCGCGTTAAAACGTTATTACAAAAGTTAATAAATAGTTTGAATTTTGCTCAAAACAAAAAAAGCAACAATCAAAGGTGGGGTATCCTAAAAGTGTGTCACGTGTTTTTAATTACAAATTTTTTGTGAAAGAAATCATACAAATTCACACATGGCATACGGGTGGTATGAGTAATTTTAATGAAATACTTTGGGTGGCATTTTATGTAAACGAAATTGCAAAATTTCTCTGTTTTATTTGTGTGTGTGTGTGTAACTCGCACATTAACCCTTTCGCAATTTTGTTGCCATATGGCAACATGCTAGTTTGTGAACGTCTGCATCCTCTATGGTTGCAAGAATATATTTTTTTGTTGGTCATTAAAATAGTTTGAAGTTTTAGGAAAAATACAAAATTAATAAACTGAATATTTAAGTTTAAAGAAGAGAAGTATACACGTATTTTTAATGGTAGATCTTGACATAGTAAAGGAAGAAGAAGCAGAAAATATTAGAGAACTTTTTAATTTGACGTTTTCTTTCAATTTAGATATTTTTTTTTAATTTTGGTTGAAGTAAATGAAGAAATATTCAAATTTTCGTTATGCGTAAAAAGTTTTATGTTTAAGTAATTATTACAGCCACAACGATGTGGTTGCTCTCAGAGGAAAACACTCTAAAATACAGGGTCCGAGTATAAAAATTAAAAAATGTCTTATGGAATGTTGCTAACATAATCACATAGAAGCCTAAGACGTAAAATTTAAAATTTTAACTTTCCCCAGTAAAAAACTGTAGCGAAAGGGTTAAAAAATATACTCAACGCTCTAGTGCACAAATTTTTGTGTTCCATAGTAAAATTTGCTGAAAATGCAAAATCAGTTTTTTTGAAGAAAAAATTTTAAACTTTAATTTAAAATAATAATAAAATTGCTAGAATTTCATACAATTCAAGTTTGACAATCAGAACTAAACATGAGCCCCTGACACGTTCTTGCGCAGGCAATTGAAATCTAAATTGGGTATCCTTTAGCATGTCGAAAATCAGCTCCTATTGTTGAATACACCAAAGCAAATGTCCCATGAATCTATTTTCATTGCACATTTCGTGTCTAATTTTGTGAGATCATTTCACTTGCAAACTTTGTTATTTGTTTGCTATTTGTTTCTAATAGTTCAGCACCCAACCTCTTTTAGAAACGCAAATGTTTCTACTTGGTTTCGTATTCGTTTGGATTCCTTCATGTAAATTACTTGTGGATTATCCTAAAAGTGTGCTACGTTTATTAATTGTAAATTTTTTATAAAAGAAATCATACAAATTCTTCACATGGCATACGGGTGGTATGAGTGATTTTAATTAAATACCTTGAAGGGCTTTTTATGTAAACTGCAAAACTTAAATAAAAGGAATTGCAGAATTTCTCTGTTTTATTTGTGTGTGTGTGTGTGTGTAACTCGTTTTAGTTGGGTTACATAAAAATATACTCAACAAAAATATACTCGCAAAATGTGTGTGTGTGTGTGGAAAATTGCTGAAAATGCAAAACCAATTTTTGTTGTACTCTATTGCAGAAATGCTGTTGTGCAGTGATATTATTGAAATTCCAGCCGTGTTGTAAATACTTAACGTGAATTTCGTCATCAGTTCGGACTTCATTACACCGTGCGACAGCATTTTTCACACCGGGAAAAATTAATATGTGCCTGAAACTAGAGACCAAATATAGTAATACTGCGTACTCAGTTTTTCATTTCTACATCCTTTATCCTTTTAAAAGGATTTTAAAATTTTAAAGGGCATAAAAAATAAAAAAAAAATACTTAACCTCGTTAGAATATGGCGATATGTATATCAAATGAAAGAGGAAAGGCTCAAGAATTTAAATAAAATTTATTTTTTATCTATTTGTAAAAAAAGGATATGAAAAAGGTCCTTTGCAAATTTTAATCCTTTATATCCTTGAACATTTACAAAGGCTTTTCTTGAAAAGTAAGTATGTTAAAACCCCTGATCTCCCTGATCACGTGTCAAAATTTCATTACTCTAACTTTATTGGTTCGAAAGTTATTAAAAAAAAGGCGCAAGCTGCAATTCTAATGAAGTACAAAAATTCTAATTTATTTGTGTATTAGTATTTTAAATAATAAAAAGATACAAAATTAATGAAGCCATGAATGTAGATTCAAACTAAAGCCAGAATCACTTTTATAGCTCACACCTTTTATATATCAGCACCTAAACGAACTGAACTAAAATAATAATGACACAATTTTTTTTTCACAAAACCAATTTGTTTTATTCAAACTACTTCTCTTTGGACTCAATACAGCGATTTTTACGACCCAAAACAAGTGTCTAAAGATTGTTTTAGATTGTTGGCCGCAATATCTTTCAGGCTGTCCTTTTTGTTGGATTCTAAGGACTGTATCGAAAATTAGAAATACACCAAAATATGTTTCATGCTGAGAACCGGTACAGAAAGTTCTGCAAATTTTGAATTTGCTCCAAAATTTTTTCTAGAAATTCAGTCGAGTAAATTGTTTTGTTTGCATAACAAAAGTTAGACTTTATATTTTTATAAATGACATTTCCTGTTGTATTTTTATGAGTGCAACAAAAAATATTATTCAGCCTCCCTCCGGTTTTTTGTGTGTCCTTCTTTTAATTCTGGACACAGCCAGAAACTAATTTTTTGAACACTATTCCAATCTTTTTTAAATTTTTGAACGGAGTTAGCCGGTTTAAGTTTGATTAACTGCTATTTTTAGTGACAAAATCTGTCACAAGTGCCGAACGATGAGACGACGACAGAGACCTAAAATAATTATTATCCATATTTTTGGGAATAAAAAAATTGCCCTAATTTAAGAAATTTCTATAATTATTGCTTTATAATAATTATTCCCAATAAGAAATTTTTTACGTCGCCTATAACTATTACCATGTAATAATTTTTTTTGTGAGTTGCATAATAACTCTTTAAGTAACAAATATATTTTTCGTTGTCGATAATTATTATTTTGAGATTTTTGATTTTTACATTGCTTCATAACTTTTATTTATGACTTTTTCATTTACGTTACCGATAACTATTTTTTTGAGAAATTTTTTTTACGTTGCTTCATAACTTTTATTTGTGATTTTTTTTCATTTACGTTGCCATAACTATTATTTTGAAAAAAAAAATGTTTTACGTTGAATTACCACATTTTGGATATGAATTGATTTTCAATTGTTTTAAATTGACAAAGGCAAATTAACTGCAGAAACCTAATTTTCGCCAACAACTAAACCATAAAAAATCATTCATATCATCAATTCATACTCAAAATGTGGTAGGGCAACATAAAAAATGTCTTTCATAAAAGTTGTTGCTTCATAACTTTTATAAAAGAAATTTTTCATAAAAATAAAAAATAAAAAAAATTGTCTTTCAAATAATAGTTATCGGCAACGTAAATAACAAAAAATCATAAAAAACAAGTTACGAAGCAACGTAAAAAAATTTTTCTCAAAATAATAGTTATCGGTAACGTAAATAAAAAAAGTTAAAAATAAAATTTATAAAGCAACGTAAAAACAAAAAATCCCAAAATAATAATTATCGAGAATCAAAAAAAAATTTGTTTCTCATAACAGTTATTACGCAACGTAAAAATTAATTGTCGCAAATAATAATTATAATCAACAAATAAAATGTATATTGCATTGTAATAGTTACATTGGAATTATTTTCTTAAAAAACTTATAATAGTTAAGTCTCTGGTGCAGAACAAACTGTATAAAAATTTTCGATAGCCAATAAATGCTTTCAAGACTATTGAATTTAGCTCTTGGAGACCTGTCATTCCTGTCCAACAAAACAGAATAACAAAGTTGCAATTCGAACGCTTAATAGGAAAATGAATACGTTGCATAACTAATAAATTATCGACCATTTTAATATCTACAATTCTCTCAAAATTTTTTCAATTTTGCACAACTGTCTACCATTTTGTTTTATTAGTTTTGTTTTATGCCAACGTCATCAAGCAAATACAAGTAAGGAAGTAAGTAAGTTATTATAGCTAAAGAATTTCCGCAAACCCGAAAGCTGCAAATCAAAAACCTAATTGCCGCTGCTGAAGCGGTCATAAATAAACATTAAATTATTATTTGCTTTACCACGCACCAACACACGCACACACACCCACACGCACACACACAAATCCCGTAAAAGCGCCGCCGTGAAACAAATAATAAAAACGCTTGGAAAGTGCCAAACCGTTGGCGGCTCCGGTGACAGTAAGAAAAATGACCACTTGATTTGTCAACGGCAGCGCACGAGGGGGGCCAGCAAAGCAAAGCGGACACCAACCGCACAACAACAATAAGAGTCCCGTTAAGTGGCAGCCGCGTCGAGGAGCTGCGGTGGCGAGGGTGACACAATATTATGATTTATTTTTAAATGCCTAACAGGCGCAGTGGCGCGTGGCGCGTGTCGCTGACAGCGCACGCCGCGCAAATGTGGCCACCGCTGCCGCTGCCACTGCAACCGTTCAACCGTCCTACACGATGGTTGCGATGAGCGGGGGGAAAAGGCAAACACGCTGCTAGTTTCCGCCGGCTACCGGTGATACGGGAAATGTCCTTCGTAGGGACGTGTGTGGTTGGTGTTTTTGTTGTTGCAGCTAATATAAATGATGGCAGGCGCGCACGTTGACTTTGTGCGCACACAACACACGCATATTTTATTATTGTTGTTTTTTGTTTTTTTGACATGTGTTTGCATTTTGTAGACGAAATTTTTTCCATCTTATTTTTCTGTTCACCGTTCTCACTGGTTCCACTGTAGTTGGCGGTCATTTGTTATGCTCGCAAATTGTGACCGCTTCCATAACAAAAAAAACATAAGTGCTGTGTTATTTTCTGCAACTACAACAAAGCACAAAAAATTTAATAAAAATAGATAAAACATTATGCAAAAAGCCTGCTGCGCCTGGTGGGTGGCAAATGTTTGGTGCACATTTGTTTTTTTTTGGCGATGTTGTAAATGTTTTTAATTTTATATGACCTGATAATGAGTGCCAACAAATTGTTTTTGCTTGTTGTTACGAAGGCAACAATGTATTTGTTGTGCTACGTATGTGAGGCTGTGTAGCTGATGAAACTTGATGTGTGTTTTTTATGTGTGTGTGTGTGTGTGTTTGCTGGTGTCCACTTGGGCACGTTCGTGTCTGGCTATGCCGCCAGACAGAGGCGCACATGGCCAGGAATTTCATTCTATTCAGTTAACGATAAATCAGTTTGATTATTAAATATAGATTAAAATATAAATAAATTGTTTTTTAACAGAGACTTAAAATAATTACTATCCATATTTTTAGAAATAAAAAAATTGCCCTAATTTAAGAAATTTCCATAATTACACTGTAAAACAGCATTTCTGAAACAAAGCAAATATTTTCTTTATAGTAATTATTCCCAATAAAAAATTTTTTACGTCGCCTATAACTATTATCATGTAATAAATATTTTTGGGCATAATAACTATTATAAGTAAGAAGTATATTTTTCGTTGTCGATAATTATTATTTTGGGGTTTCTTTTAACGTTGCTTCATAACTTTTATTTATGACTTTTTTAATTTACATTACCGATAACTATTATTTTGAGACATTTTTTTTTACGTTGCTTCATAACTTTTATTTGTGATTTTTTCATTCACGTTGCCGATAACTATTATTTTGAAAAAAAAATTTTTTACGTTGAATTACCACATTTTGGGTATGAATTGATTTTTAATTGTTTTAAATTGACAAACGCAAATTAACTGCAGAAACCTAAATTCCACCAACAGCTAAGCAATTAAAAATCAATTCATACTCAAAATGTGGTAAAGCAACGTAAAACAAATTTCTTTCATAACAGTTATGAAGCAACGTAAAAAAAAATGTCTTTGAAATAATAGTTATCGGTAACGTAAATCAAAAAAATCAAAAATAAAAATTATGAAGCAACATAAAAACAAAAAAATTTTTAATAATAGTTATCGGGTAAGTAAATAAAAATGTCAGAAATAAAAGTTATAAAGCAACGTAAAAACCAAAAATCCCAAAATAATAATTATCAAGAACGAAAAAAATATTTATTTCTCATAACAGTTATTATGCAACGTAAAAATTTATAGTCGCAAATAATAATTATAATCAACAAAAAATTTATGTTACATTTTAATAGTTACATTGCAATTATTTTCTTATAAAACTTATAATAGTTAAGTCCCTGTTTTTTAATGTTTTCAAGGCAAATTTAAAATTCTATATTAGGTACTTTCATATTTTGTGACTTTAAAATTTTTTTTATATTTCAATATTTTTCACGCTTTCATATTTTGTGAGGCTAGAAAATGTGTTGATGTAAATAAAGTTGTGAAATAATTAGTTTTTTTAACTCTTCTGTCAATACGAATGTATGGGTATCTTTTGCATTTTTGAAGTAGAAATATCCTACTTTCGGCCAAGGATCGCTATGCTAATATTTTTAGTATCTTCCTAAAAATCAATTGACTACCTATTAGATAACATATATAGTATAGAAAGAAAACTTTTTTTTTATAACTTTTAGAACCGATTTTTTAACACTACCCCTTTGTTCTATACGAAGTACCCGTGTACCTTCATACAAAATACAATTAAACAATACTGTTTCAACGTGAAATTACTCGTTCATATTCAAGTGGACCAAATTTTAAATTTGAAATCAAAATTGTATTCAAAGATAAGTTAAATTCAGGAAATCCGATCGAAGTCATCGACTTCACATGCGTGTTACTCCAAGATGTTTTACCCTTTGAAAGGAGAAGTTTACTCTGGAAAACTAGGCAATTGTCAACGTATCGTCGCCTGAGAAAACGATTGTCGTATGTGCTATTGAATTCAGTGGAACATACGACATTCATTTTCTGCGGCGACGGTATGTAAGACCCAAGTAGCCGCAAAAATATTACAAATTTTTATTCAAAGCCTTAAACCTTACGTCCGCAATGCTGCAGCGGATAACCTTTTTACTTCTGAGGCGCTGGCGGAATACCTTTTCGCACAAAATCTCACTTTGGTGTTAAAAATTAATACTCGACCCCTAAAATCGATATTCGTTTTTACAGCGACAAAAACTTTGGAGTTTTACCTTCCAAAGAGCAAAATATGAAGAAGAAGAACAAAAAATTGATGATTCTTTCAGTAGACCTGCTCGAAACCGCTTATATGACTTTTAAACTCTTGAATGTTTTGCGGTTAGATTTCGATTTATTTTGACGATTGGCTGTCCGGAATCGTGTGCTGTCGCAGATAGAATAATTTATTTGCAGCAACACGTGTCATTCTATGCGGCTGTGTACTTACAATCTGACAATAGAAGAAGTAGTGCACATCTCTGTCAACATGGCCTGGTTGGCTTCTAGTACGACCAAATCTGGCCAATATGGCACTGTATTGGCATCAAAATATGTAAACAAATTAGCTTGGAATTATTTCTATTTAAGTTAATGGACAACATAGATATTGACTCTGGATATTTTGATATTTTATTGGACAGCCATTTATTGGTCACCGAATGTAGTTTATACAACAACTAAGACTGTTTGAAGCTGTTTAAAGTCTCTCTGGATTCCAGGACATAAGGTTACATAACAGGCAACACCGACAACAAATTTTACACACGAAAAAATTTATATACTCGCGAAAATAGGGGCCAAATGTAGTAAAACTGCGTTTTTAGCTTTTCGTCAGGATTTTTTTTAAAAGGACTTTGAAATTTCAAGGACATGTTTATTTTAAAAAATTATTTTAAAAATTTAGCGCATTGTAGAATAACAATATAAAATATATATCAAATATATAAAATATATATCAAATGAAAGAGAAAAATCCTCACAATCTTAGAAAATTTAATGTTTTGGTGCAAAAGGACGAAGAGGTATTGAAAGTGTCCTTTTAAAACTTTATCCTTGAATATCCTTGGAAATTTCCAATAGTTTTCTTTAAAACAAACATACCTTGAGAACTAATATGTACACTACCACATCGTTGAATTTCGTCCTTCTAACTTTATTAGTTTAAGAAATGAAAAATTGAACACTAGTTTTGCGAGTATATCGACCTTTTTGGGTGTTTTGAAATTTTTTGATTTTTGTCGTAGGGTGTAATTGTAGGGCTGACGAGATGACAGAGCACTAGTGAGTTTATTGGTTTCAAGCTTCATAAGGAAAACTAACTCCAGATGGAAAAGTAGTAGCACTGATTTCACTGAACACCAATCCCGCTTAACTCTAAACTTAAGTCATTCTAAAGAACATATTTTTTTACCTCAACGAGACCAACTAAAGGCAACATCGCTAGAAGGTTTAACACTAGAATGCCCAAGGTAGTCATTTTGACTACATTGAGGTCTTTTATTGTAAATAACTTTTGTTGCATCGCTTTCTAAAAAATATCTTACGTGAATTTTATTAATTTTTAAAGCTAAATGGAATAAATAAAAAAAAAAAATTTTTTAAATTTGTTTACCCCAATTTTGCAAAATTTACCTTAAATGCCCAAAAGTAGTCATTTTGACTACCTATATACAATTTTCACCAAATCTTACTGATAAATAGACAAATATGCATCTTCAATTGCGAAAGATGAAAATTTCAAATAATTGCAAACATTTAAAAAAAATAATATTATAAGTAGTAGGCTGTGACAATTGCCAAGTTTTTCAATTCAAAATTCACTCATAAAATTCATTCAAAAATTCCAAATTCCAAATTTCATTCCATTTTATCCCATTTATGTGTA
Organism: Melieria picta; assembly: GCA_964056695.1. Taxonomy (NCBI): domain Eukaryota; kingdom Metazoa; phylum Arthropoda; class Insecta; order Diptera; family Ulidiidae; genus Melieria; species Melieria picta. Next base: position 9,815,436 of record OZ057399.1, on the reverse strand, counting down.
AAGTACGCCATTATATTTAAATGGATTTACTTTGTGAACCATAAAAAAAAAAAATTAAATACCTATTTTAGTTGAATCTCGTGTACATTTATTCATATTTGCTACTTAAAAACCAATAAAATTAAAAAAAAAGTCAGTAAATAATAATGTAGTCAAAATGACTACATATGGGCATTTTAGGTAGGTCCGATTGTCGGGCATTCTAGTGTTAAACCATTTTCTAATGTTTCTGTACGAGCTGCGGATAGAAGTGAACTTCATTCTCTGTGTAGTTGTACTACACTCGCAAGGAGAAAAAATACTAACGTGTTGAGTTTTTCTTTGACAACCTGAACTACCATTTTAGTGTTAAAAGAGACCCATTTTCCCGAGTATCACACTGTTCCAATAGTGGCTCAAGTGTGTCTTTTTCCTACTCTGCTAGACTATCTAAGGCACCGCCCCCTTTCCAAAGTGCGCACCTGTGCTTATTTATAGCAAAATTTCATGCTTGTAACTGCACAGCCAGCTGTGACAATACACGATTTGCTGTCACTTTTAGTAATGACAATTTTATATTAAATTTGTCGGCCCCCCCTAGAGCGCCACACCTTTTCTCATAACATTCACTTTAACAATGTACCAACACACAACAACAACAACAACAACAACGGCCATACTGTGAGCATTTTTTGTAATGCACAAATGTGTTTGCCATCCACTTTAGCCAACATCTGCTGTGTACAAACACTACTTCCGGTTTCGTTATTATTTTTGCGTCAGCAACAATTTTCACTTCCCATCCCTCGCTGCCCGCAAAAAGGAGGAAGGAGCGATTTTTTATTGTATTGCCCGTGCAAGTGTCGCTCAGAACATGGTTTTAGGAAATCCCAAACTGGCATAAAAACAATTTGCCACACCAAATCGCACACGTGCGCACCGACAACGCGACAGACAACCACACTGGACCCTGTGTTCTGTTCGAACAGTAATAAAGAAGAGCAAACGCCAGGCAGAATTTTCAGCATAAGGGAGAAGCGGGTGGAGGCACACTCGAAGGTTAAGGCGCTTAGTGGCTGCTGCCGGCCACTTGCCGCACAATTAGTCGACTACTTAAGTAATCCCGCCGCGTTCGCAGTGCGCCGCAAAGCTTCATCATTGTCGCATGACTGACGTAGAGCGACCAGCGTCACATTTTTCTACACATACAATAAATACCACACATATATACATACAATCATGTTTAAGTGCATGTTTCTATATTCTATTTGTTCATCTGTGTCTGGCGCAATGAAACTTGAGCTCAGCCATAAACATTGCCACATGCCTCCAAAGGAATTCAAGTAATCCATGGCTGCGCTGCTTGCTACAGTTTCTCCAGGCCGCCCATATTTACTGCGCACTTTATGTACTTTTATTTTATTTACTTACTGGTTGGGTGTGTTTTATGTAAATCTCAAAATGTTGGCGAAAAACTGCAATAAAGTAGACGCGCCCGAAATGAGCGCAATTTATGTGTGCAGGCAAATTTATTGCGCACGTGGCCGCAAAATCTTACAAATTCCAACAGCAACTTTGGCCACAAGACTACAGCGCACGCGCCAATAATATTGCACAGAGGAAAGAATTCTAAGATGAAGTGAGATTAACATTGCATTAGGTAAGTGAGATTTTGAACTTTGCATTAAGTTCAATGATCAAACATAATGCAAGAAAAATGGACATAGCAAGTTGCAACTATTTTAAAGTTGCTCCTTAAAGAGTCAAAGAGTAAAAGAGTCTTCTTTAAAGCCTTGAGAAGTCAAAAGACAAATATTTTTTGTTGAAAATCGCTGTTCAAGTAGGCAAATGTACTATTTTAAAGTTGCTCCTTAAAGAGTCAAAGAGTAAAAGAGGCTTCTTTAAAGCCTTTAGAAGTCAAATAAAAGACAAACAGTTTTTGTTGAAAATCGCTGTTCAAGCAGGCAAATGTAGAGCCTATTTTTTGCTTTTCAGTTACTCCTAGATAAGTCAAAACAAGACCTTCTTCCTAAAAGTTGCTCCAAAAGAAATCAGATGTAGGATCCCCATTTTTTTCTAAAAGTCACTCCTAGATGAGTCCAGTGTTGGCAGATACCTGAAATGAGTTCCTCCTAAATCTTGAAAAAAGCTGAAATTCCCTCCCAAAAATTTAAAAAATATCAAAAAAAATTTTTTTTATTAATTTCTGTCATTTGTAACTAGTTAAGGAATTAGTTCTCACGAAAAATAAAAATATATTTATTGTTTTTTTATTGCAGCTTTTTTATTCATTCAGTTTCAGCTTAACAACCACTTAACGCAAAAAAAAAACTTATAAAAAATTAGATCAGTATGAAATTTACTTTTGTAAACTTATTCATTGCATAAATTGTGCACTTTGAAGGATAAAATTTAATTGAATTAAATTACACACTTTAGCTTTCAATATTCAAGGCTTCAGTGCTACTAATGATGTCAAGTGTATCAAAATCTCCTTAACTTTCTCCTAAACTATTCTTCCTCCTAAAAATTTTCCTAAAAGGCCAAGAATCTCCTAAATCTAGGAGGAAATCTCCTAATCTGGCAACACTGGATGAGTCAAATGTAGAAAAAATAACTCTTCTTGAAAGTCGCTCCTACAGAAGTCAAATGTGGGACTCATATTGCTTTTTGAAAGTCATTTCTACAGGAGTCACATGTTGAAAGCATATTTCTTCTTGAAAATCTTTTCTTTAGACATCAAATGTTGGACCCATATTTCTTTTCGAAAATCTTTTCTCTGGGAGTCAAATAGAGAAGGCATAATTTATTCTTAAAAATCTCTTCTTTAGAAGTCGAATGTAGAACCCATATTTCTTCTTCAAAATCTCTTCTTTAGGAGTCACATGAAGGACCCATATTTCTTCTTGAAAATCTCTTCTCCAGGAGTCAAATAGATGAAGCATATTTATTCTTGAAAACCTCTTCTTTAGGAGTCACCATATTTATTCTAGAAAATCTCTTCTTTATTCTTATTCTTCTCTATTCTTAAAAGTCTCTTCTTTAGAAATCAAATGTAGGACCCAAATTTCTTCTTGAAAATCTCTTCTTCAGGAGTCAAATAGAGGAAGCACATTTATTTTTGAAAACCTCTTCTTTAGGAGTCAAATGTAGGACCCATATTTATTCTTGAAAATCTTTTCTTTACGAGTCAAATGTTGAAAGCATTTATTTTTGAAAATCTTTTCTTTAGGAATCAAATGCAGCACCCATACTCGTATTTCTTGTTGAAAATCTCTTTTTTAGGAGTCAAATGTAGGACCCATATTTATTCTTGAAAATCTCTTCTTTAGAAATCAAATGTAGGACTCATATTTCTTCTTCAAAATCTCTTCTTGAGGAGTCAAACGTACGAAGCATTTTTATTCTTGAAAATTTCTTCTTTAGGAGTCAAATGTAGGACCCATATTTATTCTTGAAAATCTCTTCTTTAGGGGTAACATATAGGACTCATATTTCTTCTTGAAAATCTCTTCTTTAGGAGCCAAACGTAGGAAACATATTTATTCTTGAAAGTCATGCTTTAAGAAGTCAAATGTAGGAAGCATATTTATTCTTGAAAATCATTTCTCTTCCTTCGTCAAATCGGACCCATATTTCTTCTTGAAAATTGCAACTTCAGGAGTCAAATGTGGACCCCATGTTTCTAGTTGACGGTCTCGCCGTGAGGAGTAAAATGTAGAACCTATATTTCTTCTTGAGAGTCGCTCCTTGAGGAGTCAAATGTAGGAACTATATTTCTTTTTTAAAAGCACTTTACTAGAAGCAAAGTTATGAAACATATTTCTTCTTGATTTCTCTGCCCAAACATTTCTCTTGAAAACGTTCTTCAGCAAAATACAAAATGGGAAATTTTATAAAATGCTTTGCGACTACTACCAGGTAACTTCCGCAAAAAAATGTAATGCTGAGGCCATTATTTGCTGTTTCGTACATTTTTCTGGAACATAACCATATGTTAAATACTATCTTCGACCTTTAAAGAGGCAACCGAAAACAAATTTACAATTTTTATGAAGTCTGTTGTATCTCACTATTTATTATTTCAACCGTTAAGATGGCATACAGTCTACTTAACTTCACGAGAAGCTCAAGCTGGTTTTATGAGTGAAGAGATCTAAGTGCGAATTTCTGTGACATCACAATGGGTTAAGGTAAGCGTTCAACTACTCCCTTGCCCACATAATTTAAGATCTACCTGCCATCACTATCGATTCGTATAGCTTTTCTTAACTCAACCAAATGCTGTATTAAAATGTCTAACAAATCAACAAATCTGTACACTTTATTTTGACTCGCACTGTACAAGTATTTCCCAAGCAACTTTTGTGCGGTTCTTTGCGGGCTTCCACTGCTTTGTGGTTGTTGCGGTTTGCAGATTTTTACTTATATGCGGTTGCAGTGATTCCATTTCCAGTTTTTTATTTCTCATATAAAATTGGATTTTTATGTGCAACCTTTCGCTGCTGCCATGTCGAT